>JNBR01001468.1:0-64474 GCA_002081595.1 Achlya hypogyna | reverse complement strand
CAAAAGGCAGCGCCGAGGGTGTACTGGGTAAGCCGACACTCATGGTTGTCCCCTCAGCTTGGCTTAATGCAAGCTTTACTCAAGGTGGCAACCCACTTTGCCCTACTATAAACAGCCGGACGCAGCTTCGGGGTGGCCTCCAACCCTTCTTTGGACAGAGCTCGGGCTGTGGAAGAGGCGCCTACGAAATCATTTCAACATCTTTGGTCGCAACGACGCTGGGCCTTCTCGCTTACGCCAACAGTCCGCTGGTCATCGACGTGAACTCGGCCACAGTGAACCCGTCTGCAATCCAAGAAATTTGCACAAACACGACTTATGTTCCGGCGGTGTGTCAAGCCATATTGGAGCCATTTGCCGCCTGGGTCGTCAAATTCCTGCCCAAGGCGACTCTCAGGGCTCTCGGGAGTATGGCGCGAGAGGCTAATGCGGCTGTTAAGGCCTTAGACATACGCATCTTTCAGTACCTTCAGTTTGGACCTAGCGACACGCCTGTCCACTATGCTGTCGCCGCTCTCTTTAATGCATCAGACCCAGCTTACGGCGTATTTGGCTGGAACTACCTCGCTGACTGGGCACTCGGACACCGCGAAGTAGTCTCGTTTCAAGGCGACTCTGGTATGGTCACCTTGGTTTCTGCGACCGCAGCTTCTTCGTCGTCGACACCCAATGCTCTTGAGGTTCCAACCAACCTATCCGTGTATTGCCGGCTGTGTATTCAGTACACAACTCTCCTGATGACAGTCGTCGCCACGATAACATGCGGCTACTGCCTTCTGGTCAGGTTCTGGTTAGAGGGTATCAACGTGACCGAGCTCAACCGTGTCGGTGCCGTCGTTTGGGTGGGACGCCCGTTGCTTTGCGTTCGAAGCCTTGTGGCCGTCGCGCTTCTGTCAACAGCTTCTGTGTCGCTCGTGCAAGTCGGCGGCAACACAATGACGCAAGCTTTCAATGACTCCCCTCCCTTGCTGCTGACTCTCTTGTCCGGCAGCGAGGCTACGTGGCTTGTACTTGTGCTCAGTGACTTTGGAAGCGTATACACTCGAAACGAAACAAACGCATACGCGTTTCTTAGCGTCGTCCTCGTTTGGCTCATTGCAACGATCCAGAGGATTGTCGCGCCAGTCACACCCGTGGTCACAGTTGCCCGCACCTGCGTCACAGCAGCCTTTGATGAGCAGTTGCAATGCCATGCTGGCGACGTGCGCATTGGCAGTCCAGCTCGCTTGATGCAAACCGTGGTTGCCGCCGCTTGTGTCACTGTGACTTGCTTCGCGGTCGTGCGACGGTGGTGGCCGCAAACTTTGCCCAAGCACAAGTTGTCTTTGCTGGTGACGTCAGGTGCCCACTACCTCTTTGACAAGAAGAATTGGATCGGTGACGACGTGTGGTATCTGGACGCTCCATCGGCTTTTCTCACAGGACTTCTCTCTGTTTGCACGGCTGAGGCGACGTATGTGTTTGATATCAAGACGTGGCGCTGCCATCGCCTCGAAAGAGATGTCGTCAGTAAGGGGCCGCTTGACGCCCAGCGCTTCAAATCGGCCGTGCCGCTCGTCGAATAAGTGAGTTTCTCCATGCACTTCCGATTGCAGAAGCATTTCACAGGGCACATCCCACTTTTTTGAATCCTTGTCGATTGGAGCTCAGAATCGGCTCACTGCTCACTGAGAATGCGAGAACATGGATGTTAGAGCATGTGACGGAGGTACATTAGAGATGCCGGGGCGATTGAGTTCCGCAATGGATGCGTGCGAACTTCACGGTTCAGTCATGTGTCGAAGCCGGTGCTTGCGTCGGAACGCACGTCAATCACTATTGCAGCGCAAAATAGATAGCCAGTATTCACTGCTAGGACGCCATTTCGACTTGAAGCTGGCCAAATGGCCCGATTGCCCGATAGTTTTGGCCGAATCCCAACTATCTCGGGCCCAGCGTTAGTACATTTGGCCCGCGAAGACAGGTTGGTGTGCAACGTGCAGCGCGTCTAGTGCTGAAAGTAGATCACCAAGCTGCTGGCTGCAAGTACTGTGCGCGCATCGCATCCCTCGCGGCACCCATCAGGTCTAGATCGGCCCTTCATCGCATGTGCAGATCGACTCGGCGCACTGTGGCAAGCGCTTTCACTGTTCGACGAAAGCGCCGTCGGAAATCGGCTTTCTGCAACCCGCCGGTGGCTGCCTCCTTGATCTCTTGCGTCTGCGGTGCCACTTCTCTCTTGCTGCCCGCAGCGCGTCAGCTACTTTCAAGGCCGCTCGCCCTCCTCGGTGGACGGTCGCAGGCTCGCCGCCGGCGGAAGAGCTCGCTCGCAGTTTAACGTTATGCATATCTTCGAAATACGATTGCCGTGCAGCTCTTGTCACTTGCGGCGCCACGACGGTGCAAAGCGAAGTTCGTAGCTGGCAGGTGGCAGAAAAGCCAGCTGGGGGACTCCAGATGGCGTCGACGACAGGCCCGACGCCATTGACGCCGATCACCACAACCGAAGCACGCGCGAGCGATGAGCAGCGACAGCAGCGGCCGCCACTGTGGCTCAACGAGGTACCCACGCATCGAGTTTACGCAGGATGTGTACGAAAAACACCTTGCCAACATGGAGCGCATCATGAAACTCGCGCTTGTGGGCAAGTCGGGCTGGGACCGCGAGTCCGCGACGGCCGCCAACGGTTGGGACCTTGTCACTGAGAGCCTCGGGTGGCAAGTGTTTGCGCACAAGCCGCGCGATCGGCCAAGTGCCTTTGATGTGCACGAGTACCTCGCCCTCGGGTCCATGAAGACATCGATTGCCGCACTACAGGAAGCGTTTTACGTCAAGAACACGTACGACTTTCGAGCCCTCTCGGCGCTTTTGTACGAAGACGCGATACTCGACGCAGCTCTCCTCAACCTCACGCACAGCCGCACCGACGAGGATCCTGGGCAATTCTTCGGTGTCAAGTACCTCAAGCTCTCCGTGCAGGTGATGAACATGGAGGACCAAGAGCAAGAGTACATCTACCTTGAAGTACGGTGATCGCGGGCGACTGGCCTCTTACCGGCGCGTAGTTCTCAGGCACGCGCCTGGACGCGCAGGGCCGGCGAACGTTCTTTTGCATCACGGACCCGGTGTCGATTCGCCCCCTGGACAACCGGCGCACCAAGCTAACGTATGGTGAACGCTGCTCGACGGTCAAGCTTTACCGCGAGACGCTGCACGGTACCGTCGACGTCGTTGTCCGAGCCAAGCTTCAGAGCGCACGCAGCACAGGACCGACACCGGCCACTCAAAGTTCGGGACGTGGTGCCAGCAACCAAGGAGCAGCCAACATGGTGCAACTGTGCAAGACTGGGTACCTTGTGTACTGGCGGGCCATGGGGATGTTCATCCCTGGTGGCCTCGTGAAGGACCTCACGGTCGTCCTCAAAGAGGCGAGCGCACCCGAGGCACGGCGACTGACGACTGGGCCGTTCGCTGCCAACTGGAATGCCCAGAGGTGCCTTAGGAGCCAGCAGCAGTTGCTCATCTCGCTGTAGCAAAGCGTGCATCATGTGCCAGAAGGGGTTCAATTTGCTCCGGCGCAAGCACTACTGCCGTCGCTGTGGTGAGGTATGTCAGCGTCGCTCATTCACGCTCACAGAGTGAAGGCCATGTGCAAAAGCTGCGCGGTCGGGCTTTACTGCGTCGACCGGCCGACCAAGTCCAAGAGCTCCAGCGCCCTCGCCAAAGAGAAGTTTTGCAAAGCATGCTTCGTCGCTGCCAAGATTGAGGCGACGCGGGGCCCAGTGCGCAAGACTGACACCGGCACGGTCAACACCATCATTGTCGACGACGACGACGGGAGCAGCGGCAGCGGCGACTCGCTCCAACACCGCGATATCGTGCACGTACACAGTCCTGTGCGAGACGAGCGCGGCAAATGTACACCCTCTCGGGTCTCGACTGTGTGTTTTCATGCTGCATGTAGTTTTCTTTTACACGGATTCGGGCTCATCGCGAAGCGGCTCCGTCGAGTCGGATCCACTCCACGGCAACTTCGAGGCGCTAAGCTTGCGCGACGGACCTTACGCTCCATCCAGGCGCCTGTCGGTCCAGTCCGTTGCCTCGACTGCCAGCGTCTCGTCATCGGTCTTTGACGTTCTCAACGCTGTGCGCCTCCCACCACCTCGTCGCCCGCCGTCTCGCTACGGGCCCGAGCCCGCTGCGCAGCCGCCGTACGACGCCGACAGTTTTCACCTTCGCGAGTAGCGTCGTCGACGGTGGCCAGTTGTGACGTGTGCATGGTGTCGTTGCCTGTGACCGTCTTTCTTTAGTATACTTTGATCAAGTGTATGACGTGGCAGTAGGATATTTTTAGAAAAACCAAAACGTATCTTGGGGTGTAACGAGCGTTTGGCGTTGGTGGTTGGGCGATGGCCGATGCAGCGCGAGGACCTTCTTCGCGCCCATGCTGAGCGGTTCCAGAGCCTCGGGCACCGCATCGACAAGGCCACGGGGGAGACCGCAGGGTGCGACCACGCAAGCAGTTCGTTGGACCTCGAAGGCACGCTCGGGCTTGCGCTTAAGACAGCGCACGACCTTGTGCAGTCCCAAAGCGCATCCATCTACCTCTACGAGAAACGCAGCCGTATGCTCTCGCTTGTGGCGTCGACTAACACCAAACGCCAAATCGGCACTGCCTTTTCCTCGGCGATGGGCATCGTGGGGCGATGCTTCTCTCGCAAGACCGCACTTGCTATCAAGAAACCGGGCTCGGTACATCACGCCGGCGCGCTTGCCACTGATGAAAGTTCAGGACCATCTATTTGAAGGCAAGGCCGATGGTAAAGTGAACGAGTCGGCCGACAGCATGCTCTGTGTTCCGCTACTCAACCGTGATCACAGCAAAGCCATCGGCGTCATACAGGTGGTTGCCGCGTTGAAGCAGCTTGAAACCAAAGCTCGTTCTACAGATGGTCAACCGCATTTTGAAGCCTCGAGCCGCTCCCGCGGCAGCTGTTTCCCCTGAAGGCAGCGACGACTTGCACGAAGACCACTCGTCTGGCGACCTGGGCTTTGTCGACGCCCGCGCCGCCAACGTGTATCTACCGTCGGACATGGATACGCTCACCGCGTTTGCAAACCTTATTGCGGTACGCAGTGGTGGCGCTACCTTAGGCGCTTATTGTCCGGTAGTCCAGCATCGAGTATCGTCTCGAAGCCAAGCACGACGAAGAGTCCATGATTCGAAGTCAGAAAAACAGCGTACCATTCGCTTCCTGACCGATCAAGGGAGATGACGCAATGCACAGGCGCTGGACCTGCTCAATCTGCTCAACTCGAAGCTGTCGGGTGGCTCAGCACCTCTCGGGAGTCTCAATGCCATCGACGACGACATTCCACTCGATGAGCCGATCACGATGCCGGAGCCACCCAAGGCCACGGGCATGCGAAAGCCCCTCCGGCAGCGGGTAAAGCAAACCATTCAGCGCATTCCCCGCGCCCCAGTCATCACCATCCGCCAGATCAAGGTACGGCGTCCTTCCCCTCGCGATGAGCTGTCTTTTGCTTCAGGCGGCCACCAAAATACAAGCCGGCTGCCGCGGGTGGCAGATCCGGCGTCTGCGGTACCTCGCTGTTCTTCGGCAAGAGCGGGACGCTGCAAGGCTCTTCCAGACCGACATGGCAACGGTCATCCAGGCCCTCGCTCGCGGGTACATCGCTCGGCTCTACGTCGTTGAACTGCGCCATGCGGTCGACCTCATCGGGCGCACGGTGTTCGATTACATCTGTCGCCAAAGGGGTGCCGTCATATCCAAGAGGTTGCTATCGTGACCACGCTCTAGAGCGAAAAGGCGACCGACGAACGCTGTCGCCCAAAGCGAAGCGGAGCTGGCTGTGCGCGACAACCAAGCTGGTGCAAGCTAAGGCTCGCAAGCGGGCGTCGCGACGGATCATGAGCATCCAAAAGATCTTTCGTGGGCACAGAGCCAAGCCCGTCGCGGCCACGCCCAGCCGCATGCATCACCTCTTCTCGAAGCTCCAGGTGCGGAGCCCCACTGGTCGTTGACCCTACTTCGGCCAGGCACGCTACCGAGGCTTTGTTGTGCGCAAAAAGATCCTGCATGAGCAGGCCGTGAAGCGCGATCTGGCGTCGCCGACCATCGTGCGCCTCGTACGCGGCTACCATGAACGGAGAGGACTGAGACCCGTAGAAAACCAACCAGAGCGACGAAGTGTCGCCCATGTACAAGTACCCGTGCAGCACTCATGTGGGCTTGAACCAGTACCTGAGCTTGCACCGCCGCGACGCCCGCCCCGAGACACTGCTGCCGTTCTTCGAGGCCTCGCGTGGGGGCCGTCCTCCGCCGCACCTCAGACCACCGGCCCTCGACACAGGCGTCGCGATTGCCGAGCTCTCTTCTCGCCGCCTAATCACAGCCGTCGCGCGGCCGGCAACGACGCCGCTCAAGAAGTCGCCCACGAAACTGCCGTCGGTGCCGACGGTGCGGCGCCAGAACAAACCGCCTCGGACCAAACCCCGATACCAGCTCGACGTCCGGCACGTCTACGGGCTCAAGGCCAAGCTCACAGCGGTCGCCCAACCGACCGCACCGCTTGATCCGAAGGATGAGCGCTGCTACGGCGCCCACCGGTCGGCTGCGTTCCACGACGTCCTGCATGTCGCCGCTCGTCTGCGGCCGGCGCCCACGCGCTCCGTGCCGTCGCCTGCCTTCTTCGCGTGTCTTGTGACCAACCCCAAGCACCACCGCGACGAAGCCACACGCCGTGCGATTGTTGAACTCCAGAAGAGGTATATGGCCCACAAACTCAAGCTGGCGCATGAAGCCGCCCCGGAGCTGGCCTTGGCGACGGATGGACTCGACCAGCGCCGACGGCTGTCGCAGGTGATCGCGCCGGCGCCGGCTCTCTCGAAGCCGCGCCGAGCCATGACGGAGCGGCGACTAGTGCTGCCGCTTACTGCGCCTTTGGCCGCTCCTCGTCGCCCATCGCTGGTAGCGGAAGAGCCTGGTGTCTTTTAACACGAAACCCGCTCCATGCACTGGGATCAATGGATATGTTAGCACAGGACGACAGAGACGGAGGAGCGACTAAAGGTCGACGCGATCGGAATCGACGCTGGTCGGCACCGCGGGCGGTCCGCAGATCTGCGAGAGATCCACGCTGTTGCAGCGGCTGATGCCCTCGATCTCCGTATCCCGCACCACGAGGTCGACTTCTGGGTCCAGGTCGTTGTCCACGATCTCGTCTTCCGAATGCGAGTGCGTGAGCACAGGACCTGACGCTGGGCATGACGAGCAGCCGTTCTCCCGAGCAAACGTCTCTTTGACCTGCGCGATCAGCGCGTAGGCGTAGTCGTTTTGCGCAGCCTCGTCCGGCTTTTCGTAAAAGAAGCTGAAGTCGTCGATGTGGTTGTCGCTCGACTCGCCCTTTTTGAGCGACGTCGACGGCGGCCCGACGCCGACACATGGCGTGTTGTCGAGGCTGTCCACGCTCATCTTGGCGAAGTGCGTCGACACATGCGCAAACACGTCGTCAGTCGACGGCACAAACGGCGGTGTCACCGTCTTCTGCAGCAGCCCGATCCAGTCCGTGTCCGCAAAGAACGGGTGGCGCTGGATCTCGGCGAACGTCGGCCGCTGCGACGGCTCGCGAACCAGCACCTTCTGCAGCAAGGCGATGGCGGCCGGCTCCACGGGCCAGTGGAAGTCATAGCTACGCCGGTATGAGTCTCAGCCAGCGGCAGGAGCCGTACCGAATGTCGTGGCTCTGGATCTTGCGGTACATTTGCGCAATGTTGTTGTCCTGGAACGGCGTCGATCCCGTAAGCATCTCGTACACTAGCACGCCCCAGCTCCACCAGTCGGCGCTCGTGCCGTACTGCGGGTGCTGCGTGTTGAGCTGCTCGGGCGCAATGTACGCCGGCGACCCCGCAAGTGTCCCCGTGCTTTGCTCCTGCACCAGCTGCTTGGAGATGCCAAAGTCCACGAGACGAATGTGCCCAACGTCGTCAAGCATGACATTGTCAGGCTTGAGGTCGCGGTAGATGATGCCGTTCGAATGCAAGTAGCTGATCGCAAGCGCAAGCTCGGCGGCGTAGAAGCGCACACGGGCGATGTCCATGCGCCGCCCGCCCGTCCACTCCATCGTCGTGCCGTCGGCGTTTTGTGACGAATGCATGTGGTAGTACAAGTTGCCGCCCGTGTAGAAATCGAGGCCGAGGAAGAGCTTGGTCTGTGTCTGGAATGCGAATCGCAAGCGCGCCAGAAACTACACGCGGATCAGACCAGACGGGAGGACCGGCGGGTTTACCGGGTGGCGCAGCGTCGAGAGGATGCGCCGCTCCTTGAGCGCGCTCGAGGCGCCGGCGCCCTTGTCCACGACCTTGATGGCGAAGAGCTCGCCGCCCGAGAAGCGCTGCACGAGCACTACGGTGCCGAAGCCACCTACTCACGCAATGTAAGCCATCGATGCCAAGCGCGCATGGAGGACCTTGGCCGAGGACACCAAGGATCTCAAAGTCACGGAACGAGAGCAGCAGCGACCGCTTCGACTTGTAGCACAGGTGGAAGTTCTGTGGGTGCTTCTCGAGCTTGTAGAGCGGGCGCGGGCGCGCGCGAGCGGCGCTCGAGGTCGAGGACGAAGCCACTTTGAAGTCGACACTCATGCGCGAGATGCGTCCAGACGGCGAAAACTGCATGCGGTGCACGAACCGGCCGCGGATCTCCTCGGTTGTGTTGAGCTTAAGCAGCGTGTGCTGGCCAACGACTTCGACCGAGTCGACGTCCTTCATCGGGTAGACCTTGGGGCCGTCGTCGTCCGCGGCGCTCAGCGCAAACGTTTGCCGGAAGAGCGACACAAAGTGCACAAAGCCCTCGCGCGCGTAGTACATGCCCTGAGAGAAGCCGTACTTGGCGCAGTCGAGCGGCTCAAAGTCGAACTTGACGTCCACGTCTTGGCTCAGGTGGTTCACGAAAAGCGGAAGGACGTCCATGAGCTCGGCCGGTGTGATGTCGCTGAGGATCGTGGCGAGCTTAGCGAAAAGCACGGGGCCGCCGGTCATGGGCTCCGTGAGACCCGTGAAAAAGAGTTGCGACAACGAGCGCTTATCGAGGCCGTTGGTTTGCGACGTCGCCAGGGTCCTTTGGTACGCGTCCTGCTCGCAGCACTTACGAAACATGTACAACCACATCTCCTTTTCCGTGGGCGAAATGGCAACGAAGTGGATGATGTGGTTGTTCGTGGCCACAATGCTAAATCCGAGCGTGGACGAGTGCAACTTGGAGCCACCAATGCCACCGGACGGAATCGTGTCAAGCACCTTTGCAATTTGCCACGAGCCGCGCAGCTGCGTGCGCTCAACCGCGTGCTTCTTGCTCTTGTAGTAGCACAGCAGACCGTCCTTGAGTGTAATGTACCGCGGGATCCACGTCTTGACGATCTTGCTCTGCTTGTACAGGTAGCCTTCCCACTCAATCTCGGTCTCGGGGCACGTCACATCGATGACGTTCGGCTTACTCTTGTCGATGGTCGACGGGCGCCGGCCCCGCCCGGCCTGGACGTTGTCGATGTTGAAGACCCCGCGGGTCTTAAGCGAGTTGAGCCGCGTGGCGAAGGACGACATCGGCCGCTGCGGGGGACGGGTGGGGAGACAAAATGCAACCAGCCTCCCCGGCAATTATAGAACTTCGATTCCGCTTTTAATTGCGTTTTCGTGTACCCACCCATAGCTTTTCGATGGTATTTTGTTTTAAAATGGAGCTCGTTTTTATTACCAGATCGAAGATACCTATAAATATCCCAGCTGAGATTGGCTACCTTGTGGATGTGGCTACTTCGAACTTCGCCCTTGGGACAAACCGAGAAGGGGCGGCAACGAAGCAGCCCGGAGGTCCGTGGGTGTTCAAGTAGCTCTGTGCAAGTGGGACTTGAAGACGCGACCTGCACTTCGAAGCCACAGGTCAAGGCTCTGAAAAGGATCTAGATTCCTCTTGCGTTTGGCACCAGCAGTCGCCACAGCCACGGTCAAAGGCAACGGCTGCACGAGGTGTCTCATTGAAGCTGTGTGGAGCAGAGGGTTGCGTGGAATTAGCCCTGCAACCAAAGCAGTGGAAACTCGGGCTGAAAGGTATGTCCCAGATATAGCCCCCCTCCCCATTGGGTTTATCCCTAATACAAATACCAAGCTTACTCTGCGTTGAGTAGGGCCCTCGGGCGATGATGACGAGTCTTGCACCCACGCTTGTGCCTTTGTGCTCGAGACGTAAGCTGTGGCGCACGCCATATTTACGAGGAAGACGGTTGATTAGCAATTGCCCCCGACTATCGTACTGGGCGGCCCTCGGGTGCGCGCTTTTATTCTCCGCTGCTGGCCCCAAGGAAGGCGACCAGTTGACTCGGTTAATTGTGGCACCTGCCACATTTATAGCGGACAACATTTCGCAATCTTCACCGTGAAAAATGGGTTTCAGCAGCCCGAGGTATTGGAACTGAAGGGAGTGTGTTGGCGTGAAAATCACGTTTTTCACCGCCGGGGGCGGCGGCAACAAAAGATTTTCTGATGCTTCGTTTCGACGGCCAAGTCGCGCTTGTCACCGGCGCCGCCGGGGGCCTCGGAGCCACGTGGGCTAAGCTGCTGCATGAGCGCGGAGCTACGTGCATCCTTGTGGACGTGAACCCGCTTGTGTTGCAAGTGGCCCCATCGTCGCCCGCAACGGGCAAGCCGCGCTGGGCTACCATTGTGGCTAACTGCGCTGACGACAAAGAGGGCCGCCGTGTTGTGGACGATATCATCGCGTCGTATGGTCGCGTGGACATTCTTATCCATGCGGCGACGCAGGTGCATGACGCCGCCTTCCGCAAGATGACGCGCGAGCAATGGGATGCTGTTGTCGAGCACGACCTCACGTCGGCCTTTACGATGACCCGGGCTGCGTGGGCGGCGATGCGCCAGCAAAACTATGGGCGCATTCTTCTGTGCACGAGTGCCAGTGGGTTGTACGGCAACTTTGGCCAGGTGCGGGTTGCAGTGTATCATCAGCGCTTCAACCGGCCGGTCTAGGTCAACTATGCGACAACCAAGAGCGGCGTGTGGGGCATGACCAAAGCGCTGAGCATCGAGGGCCGGAAATACGGCATCAGCGTCAATGCCCTCGCTGCAGTTGCTGGCACGTCGCTCACGCAATCAGGTACGCTCCACTTGCCCTCGCATTGCCGCGATGACGCCTATGCCAGTGATGCCCACCGAGATCTACTCCCGCCTGAAGCCCGAGTACACGGCGCCCATGGCTGCCTTCCTGGTCCACGCCTCCTCGTCGGAGACAGGCGGCGTCTTCGAGACTGGTGGTGGCTGGATCGGGAAGGTTCGCCTCGAGCGTAGCCACGGGCTCGGCTTCCCGCTTAACGCCACCCCTGAATGCGTACGTCGCATTCTTTCAGTGAGCTCCATTGACCCTGCGCAGGTGGCGCAGAACTGGTCGCAGGTCGTGAGCTTCGCCAAGGCGACCCACCCTGAGTCCACGCAGGTACAATGCCCTAGGGGCACCCGCAACCGTCTAACGCTCTCAGGATTCGTTTGCGCCCATGCTGCGCAACGTCAACGCGCCGCCCGACACGGTGCACACGGCGTTCACCAAGCGAATTCGTGCCATCTTCGACCGCGTGCACAACGTGCTGCAAAGCCCCGAGGTGAGGCAGCTACCGGGCTCACTGGGCTCACTTGCGCCGCCAGGGCCACGCGCTCGTGGAGCCGGTGCTCGGATCGTCGCTCCAGTGGTCGATCGGCGACGCCGTGTTTGTCATCGCTGTGAGCGCCGCCAGCAAGACGGTTCACGTGGGCCCACCCGCGACGCCTGCGGACCTTGAGATTGTCATGGCAGAGGCCGACTTTTTGGACTTTGCCTCCGGGACGTTGCGGCTCCAGCGCGCCATCACGACCAAGAAGATGGTGCTGCACGGCAACATGAAGCTGGCCATGAAGCTCCAGCCTTACGTCAAGGTTCTCAAGCAGGCGCAAGCCGGCGTCCAGTCGCGCTTGTAGGTGCGCCGGGCGATGCTAAGTCCAAAGAACATGTAACGGCGACTGCACCCGCGTAACGCAGACGAGGCGACCGTAGAGGGCCGGTCGCCATTACGGTGGCTGGCGGAGTGAGTGATTGGGATGCCGACGCGTCGGCTGTCGCGCCGGCGTGTTCTTGGAGGAAGGCGCGGGATTGAGGAATGCCCGAGCGCGGATGTGCGGTAGCCGCTAGGCGATTCCTGCACTCAGATCAGCATCCACTGACCAGACGCTGATCCGCTGAGCGCAGTGCCGAGCCCTGAAGGAGGCCCACTCTGTCTTCTGCGGCCTGGTCTGTCGCCTCCTGCGCATTGAACTGCTGGCTCGTGGTACGGCCGGTGGAAGCCACTCTTTTCCTCAAGATTCGACCGTCCATGTCCATGCAGCCGCGCATATGCACGAGTCCGCGACCGGAAAAGCCCGGCCACGGAGGGCCATGGCTCCATAAGCAGCGCGCAGGGAGGGCCCAGGCGCTCCACGCGCGAGGAGGGCCAGCGGACATCCAGCGTCCGGCGGCGCGCGTCTCTTCCTTCCTTTGCGGCCAGCTGGCCCGCGCATGTCGCGCTTTCTCCCGACCGGATCTATCTTTACAAACTGGCGGATTTTTTTAAACTCGCACTTTGTATAACCGCGCTATCACGTCAGCTCCATGGTGTCAAATGGGATGCTTGAGGAGATCCACGTCGGGCTGGTGCGCCGGCCTAAGCGGTTGCAGCACTTGACGTCCATGCCGTCGCCGCCACCGGAAGCGGCGCCCGAGCTGCGCCAGACGCGTTCCGAGCCGGGCAGCCAGGCGATGGAGAAGGTGCCCGTTCACAAGGACGTGGACAGGATACAACAGGTGCGCGGCGAGCTGGGCGCTCGCGATTAAGCGTGCGCGTAGGATGCGCCACCTCACGTGGCGGTCAAGTACGGCGACACGATTAGGCTGCGGACCAAGCTTCCCGGCACCACTGAGCTCGGTAGCGTCGGGACGTACGACCTGGCGTCCTCCTTCTTCCAACTGCGCGGCAACCTGAACTGGACGACACACAAGTGCCACGACCTCGCATGCATCGCTCCGCTCTCGGAAGCTGGGTTCCATGAGTCGTACTTCCGCATCGTGCCAGAATGCTATTACGGCCACCTCAAGAGCGGTAGCCCCGTGTCCTACGGCGACGTCGTGTGCCTTGTGGACGCTGCCGACCACATTTGGAACAACAAGGTCGGCACGGCCTTCAACGGGTACTTCGGCCCGAGCTCCAAGGATGCCAACCTCTCGGGCACCATGTCGGTGGCCTTCCTCCTCCCGGCGGCACCCACGGGTGACGACGACGATGGCACGGTGCCCGTTTTCCAGGAGAACCGCATCATGTACTACGGTGACACCAACGTTGTGATCCAAGTCGTCGACTCGAACCGCCTGCGGCTCGGCTTCAACCGCCTCGTCACGACTTACCGCAAGAAGAACGCGCCACTTACGTTCGGTAGGTGGCCTTCGCCGCTTGCTTGGCGCTCACTCTGCGCAGGAGGTTTCTTGCGCTGCGATGGCCGCGGGTCCCTGCTGCACCTCGAGATTCACGGCGTGCCACCGCCCAAGATCCTCGCAGTGCACGTCGTCGACGGCCTGCTCACGACCCCCGTGGCGTCTGACGTCGACGACATGCTGTCAGCAAGCATGACCATCGTCGGTCCACCGTCCGCGACCGTCGAGATCCTCTTCACGGACCAAGGCCGCGCCCGCGTCACCCTGCGCGAGTCCGCCATCCACTCGCGCTACCACTCTAACGCGCGCGTAGGCTTGCGCTAAGCCACAATCAACCGTTTTATGCCGTCGTCGAGAACGGCCAGCGCCCGGTGCGCCTGCAGCTTGTGGCGCTGCGCAAGACGACAGCCCCGCTGGGAGCTTGCCGACGTGGCATCTCGCCCTTGACGGCCATGGCCCTCGCGTACCTCGCACTCATCGGTCATGCCTACTTCAAGGGTGCCATCGTCGTCACGTCGGTGTACGGCGCGGTGGTCCTGGCGGCGCTGCCGTTGCTTGTGACGGTTAAGGTGTGCTACCTCGAGCGGCTGTACGCGCCGCTGCTTGCCAAGACCGAGCCCATCGACACGTTCGAGCTCTCTGTGCTCGCGTGGGAGGCCTCGCAGGCGGAGCGCTTGGCCAAGCGTTGCGACGACGCCGCCGGTGGTGACGACGTACCCCGGCGCTTCCTTGTCGCGGAGGGCGGCGACCCCGTCAAGGCAGCCGCCCGCTACGCCGACACCCTCGCGTGGCGAGCCAAGAACGACATGGACTCAATGCTCACCCGCGTCCAGCCGCAATACCACACTATCCGCCGGTACGACTGCTGGTGCGCACCTCGGGCTCATCGTGGCGTTGCATAGCTTTTACAAGCAAGGCATTCACAAGACGGACAAGCTGGGCCACCCGATCTTCATCGAGAAGATGGGCTCGATCGACATGAAGGGTCTACAAGCCAACGGCGTGACTCTGCCGGACCTCTTCCGCCACTACCTCTTCAACATGGAGTACGTCCTGCGTTTCGTGACCAAGACGCCGTGCCCGTGTGTGAGCTGTTCCGAAAGCCACACGTGCAAGATGCTCATCATCTTGGACGCCCGCGGCCTTGGCATGCGCGGTGGGAGGCGACGTGATCGCGGAAGCTCATGTGGCCGTAGACCTAGCGGGGGAGTCGCTCGAGTTCGTCAAGAACTGCACAAGCGCCATGCAGCGGCACTACCCGCAGCAGTCGTTCAAAATCTTCCTTGTGAACGTGCCATCGTGGTTTGGTATGATTTGGAAGTGCATCAAGCCGCTGCTGCACGAGGCAACGCGGGCCAAGACGTTTATCCTTAGCGAGGCCGAGACCGCGGCCACGTTGTTGCAGTACGTCGACGCCGAAGCGCTGCCGGAGGAGTACGGCGGCAGTTGCCACTGCGACGGTGGCTGCCTCGACCACTCGGAGTTCCATGCGCGGCAAATCGCGTTCGTGGATGCGTTGAGCGTAGACCCGGACCACCACGTGGACGACGGCGGCCTGGATGAGCTCTCGGAGGAAGAGAGCGACGACGACTCGACGTCGCCGGACGAGTCGCCGACCAAGAAGACTCTCGGCACCATCATGCGCCGCCACAAGGCAAAGACCGTGGTGCTCAAGAGCGTCGTCAAGCAGGAGTACCTGCTGATGCGCCTCGTCAAGCACAAGCCGTTTGTGAACCCGATCGGGCTGCGCCGGCTCGTGTCTCTCACCGGTAGGAAGCGGGCGCTGGCGGCCGCCTCATGAACTTGTAGACCACGAGCTGTGCATTCAAAAGTCACCCAAGGACGCGCCCGTCAAGTACACGCTCGGCCGCAACACGGTCGTCCGCCCGTACCACAAACCGAACTGCTTTGAGGTGGTGCTGGAAGCCAACCTCTCGATGCTGCTCTTCACAGAGACGTCGCAAGCGCTTGACGCATGGATTCAAGCGGTGGCGCATGTCATCCATGAAGCCGACACGTCGGCGTAAGATGCAGTTTTCAATCAGATACTTAGAGTTAGTTTCATCACCCGACGTTCAGGTTGGCCCACTTGGCCGATACGATGCTCGATGTGCTTGGGGCAGCGCCGAGGCCCGCGCTAGTGGGCTTGGGCGGCCGCGAGGGACGCATGCCTTTGGGCGGGCGCGGCGTCATCGCTGCTGCGTCCAGGAAAGCGATCTCGGCTTGGCGCTGCTGCTGCACCCGCTTCTCGAGGACGTAGGCCAGCTGCGGCGAGAGATCGACGGTCGAGTATATCTGTTTCTGCACGGAAGGGCTCGTGATTGTGTGGCAGTACTTGTCGAGGATCGCTTCGTACGTCGGGATCGACGTCTTGTGGTTGGAAATGTCGACCCAGTTGCGCTCGCGGGCGAGGAGCGAGTGGCGCTCCGCCTTCTTCTTGGGGTCCACGAGGCGGCGCGTGCTCGTTTGGTACGAACTCGGCACCCGGAGGTCCTCCGCGGACGTCGGCCGCTCGACGGTGGCCTTGGGCACATGACAAAAGCTCGAGTACTGCGACACGTCGCCTTGACGAAACATGTTGAGGAGGAGCCACTCCTCCTTGACCTTGTCCACCTTGGGCTCAAAGTGGTACTTGGGAGGCGACGTCACCGCCACCTACACACCGTTGCCGGGACGTCTGAAGAGGCGCGTACCGGCGGTTTACGCTTGGGCGACTTGGGTTTGTCTTGGCGCCACGGCCTGTAGTCCTTTTGCGGCGAGTTAAACGCCATGGCGCACTTGGAATCCACGGGCAGCCGCGGCGACAGCGTTGGCGGCGCGTGGTGGGCGACCCTCGGCGCGCTGCTCACGCGCGCCGGTGCCTGCACCCGAGGCTGGAAGGCCGGCGCCGCCGCAGGCATACCCTCCACCGGGCGTTTCATGGGTAGTCGCTGCTTCACCTTGCTTTCTGCCGGTGCTTTCGCTTGCACGGCGGCTTCTGCTCCCGACCGCGCGGTGTCAGGCGCCGCTATCTTGGTGGAAGTTGCCGGTCGCGGGGGCTTAGGCACGGGCGGCGTAGTGCGGGGCGTCGTCGCCGGTTTGGCTGTTGGCTTGGCCACGGGTTGGCGAGGAGTTGTTGCCGGCGCGGCTCGCGGGGTGGCTGCTGGCTTGGGCGGTGTTGCAGCAGGCCGCGGGGAAGCGATCGACTTGTTTGTTGGCTTGGGGCGCTGTCGCCCAGAACTGTCGTTCTTGGGCGCGGGTGCAGCCTTCGCTGGTGGAGCCGCAAACGTGTGTAACAAGGCGTCAGGCGAGTCGCGTTCGGTCATGTGCTTGGGGACGGAGGCCTCCCTACGAGGAGCCGACGGTCTTTGCGACTTGGTCGAGCTCGACGACGACCGCCGGAACGGCGTCGGTGGGCTGGTGGGGGGTGCTACGGCTGAGGCATCGGCGCGAGCGTCAGCGGCGGAAGAGGGGCTTGGTGACGCGACCTCCTGTTCTTGTGGATACTCGATGCGTTGCGTCGGTGGTACCGACGGCGCTTGGTTTGCGGGTACCAGGGTAGGTGCAGCGTCGTTCGTGGGCGCCTCGGAGGTGCTCGGCTTGGGGTCAGGATGCTCCTCTTGGCCGTCAACCGCAGAAATTGACGGTGCTGCGGCAACCGTCGCTGGTGGACTGGATAAGCTTGTGGAGGGTGCCGGCGCAACTGGATCGTCGTCAAATCCGTCTTCGTAAAATGAGGCTGTGAGGTCTGCTTCGTCATTGTCGCCTTCGCCGTCGTCGTCGTCGGTCTGAAACTCGCCCATGTATGCGTCGCTGATGCTTGGTTGCCGACTCCGCTTCTGCCCGTCGTGCTCGATGCGATCGATGGTTGCTAGCAGCGCCGCGTCGTCCGTATCTTCGCCTTCGTCATCTGCATAGTTGTCGGCGTCATCGTCTCCGTCCGACTGTGGATCGTCCAATTGCACCGACTGAATCAACTTCGCATCGGCGTCCAGAGCACTTTCCGTCGTTCTAGTTGCCGCTTCCGTAGCTTGTTGATTTGACTCACTGCTGTTCACAGGGGTATGCAAACGATCTTCGCCGTTGCTATCGTCATCGAACGCGTCGTCATAGTCCCCGCCAATATCTTGGCCGCTGGAAACTGCACGCGATGCCTCCATCGGCATTGGTGCGTCCTCCGTCTTGCTCACAATGTCCAACTTTGCGTCGTCGGTCGTTTCCGATGTTGTGGTATATGCAACGGAGTCGCTGTCAGCTTCCGCCGGGGTCAGAACCGATGGCGCAGGTGTGTCAAATGCGAGGGCCATGACATCGCGGGTGCTCCCGGCATCTTCGAACCCATCGTCATAGTCGTCTGCTGCGTCTGGTGTAGCTGAACGCTCTTGTGGGATGGCCATCTCGGAGGCTAGCGTTGCTGTGGCCGACGCTTCGGGAGCTTGTATTTTCGTTGTCGCATCTGGTTCGAGCTCTTCTGGGGTGCCATGTCGGTTCTCGAAGCCATCTGTGAGACCTTCCGCACCGCTGGAAGAACCGGTGGCTGTCTGATCTGCCGGTGCACCAGCGTCCTCGGGAACAGTGTGCTCTCCACCGAATCCACATATTCCTTCTGCAGCATCAACTTGGTCCCATGCCCTTGCAGCTTGAGCAACAGTTGCACCGGGTTGGGACATCGCAGGAACGTCGGGGTTGCTGACTCCTGTTGATGACACTGGAGCTGCGTCTTCGTAGGCGTCTGACGCACTATTGGCACCTTCAAAGCCTTCGGTGTAGTCATCTTGAGGCTCCGACGCCGTCGGCGTCCGTGGTAAATTGTCGTTCGCTTTCCCAGAGGGCGTATCATCGTCAGCAACCGTGCTGAGAGTTGTGATCTCTTCATCCACCGCAGGACTGTCGATCCCTTCGTAGGGCGCGGTTGGCGAAGGAACGTGCGTCTCGTTTTTGCTCAAAACGGCCGTGACCAGCGTCGGCAGCTCCATCTCACGCGACTCCGATGATAGCTCGTCTTCGATGCTTCCGTCGCGAGTTTGTATTGCGTCGAGGACTCCATGTTCTGGCATAGATGGCACTTCAATCGGCGGTGGTGCCGCCTCGCTGTCCTCGGGGGGGGTTTCCACATCATCGGCTTCAACTTCTTCGGGTTCGTAGGCTTCCCACCCATCGAGCGCCAGCGATTCGTTCGACATGGCAGTCGTGAGATCTTCTACCGACTCGCGCCGCGACCGCACCCCAGTTGGTGTCGCTGCCCTCAACTTGTCGTCAATTTGGTTGATCCCAGCCTGCACCTGGAACTCCGTCCTCTCGGCGGAGCTAGAGGACGGTGCATCGGTAGGTGGTGCATCGACCGTGGGCGTGGCTGCTCGTGAGGTCAATGAATTGATTTTCTTTGACTCCGTAGAGATGCCTCCTTCAGACGTATTGGGCTCGTCATTCGAGTCGGGTGGGAGTGGGGTGATGGCTTCTGGTTCGACGAATGTAGGGCTTGGATCAGCCACGACAGAGGTCAAGAGGGTCGCATCGACCGTGGGTTGGGAGCTGACCTCGCTGGTGTCTTCCGGCGCGGTTGTCGAAGAGAGACTTGGTACCATGTCGGTGGTTGTGTAGGTGTCGCTGCCACTGGCATTCTTTACTGCGTTGGAATCCATCGGCGAGCTCTCAGCTAGAACTTGAACATTTGTCGCACTTGAAGGAGCCCCTTCGTCATCAGGTGGCGCCGCAGGAATCATGAGCGCTTCAGTGGTGACTTCGTTTTGCTGCCTCTCCACGTTTGCGCCGTGCCAGTAGTGGTTAAGCTCAGCGTCGACTGCAGACTCAATGGCAGTGTCAGCTGGTTTTGGTACCGCGACGCAGTTTGAGGATTCCTCCTTTTCGGTGGCGTTGACAGCCAAGTCGTGTTCGACCTCGGGAAGATCGACAGCGTGTTGCAGGTTTGCTTCCGCATCAGTTGCTTCAAGGCTCGACGCAGAGGTGGAGCCAACAAGCACAGTGAGGGCAGCTTCAGTCGCTTCTGGCACTTCCTGCCCCAAGCCATGACTGCCATCAGACACACCAGCAATGGCTTGGATGGCGCTTACGGCACTGGTAGACGGCTCTGCGTTTTCTTCCTCCCAGAGGTATGGATTCTCCTCGGAGCTTGGTTGTTTTGTGATCACACAGTCTTCGTCATCGGGTGCAACGGAGCTCATCTGCGACATCAAGACCGTAGGGCAATTGCTATCTTGGGCCATAGTTTCCGGTAGCTTGGGCGGCTCAGGTGCGTCGTCATCTGCCCACTCTGATGGATCCACAGCGTACGCGCTGTCCTGAGCGCTTGGCGACCGTGTGTCGAGTGAAGCCGGAGGCTCAACAGAATTGCCAACAACAGGGGCCAGGTACGAGCCCACCCTCTCAGTTTGACCGTCGACTTTATGCGCGGACTTGTCTGTGGCATCCTCGGCCCAGTCAGCAGGATCAGCCGCGTAGTCATCGTCTTCGAGGCTCGAGGGGCGGTACATAAGCACATTCATTGCTGCCACGTCTTGTGAGTTGTTGGCCTCAGGATGGGAAGATGTGCGCGGCGAACCAAGAGGGGCTTCTCTAGTTGCTGACGACGAGGAAGTGCGCTCGTCGTCAGCATCAGCTTCCCAGTCTGCAGGGTCGTCAGCGTACGCAGCATCCTCGGCGCTTGGGGGTCTCGACACTTGCTCGACATTTTGGCTTGGAGTCACTGCAGGGGCCACCCCCCTTGACTCCCTCGGTGGCTCGTCAAAACCCTCTCCTTCGTTATCATAGCCGTCATTGTCGTAGACGTCCTCGTTGCCACCGCCCGGCTCCTTGGCACCAGCGCTGGTCGGTCTCGCGTCAAACTCCGTGTCGTCGTAGTCCTCGTCATCGTAGCCTCCATCGTCAGATGTGGTATCGGCTTCAGTGGTGGCGGTGGCAGTGGTGGCGATCGCAACCAGAGACGGAGCAGTCGTTACTATATCTTCGAGCGCATCGTCATACGTGTAGCCTTCAAGATCGTCGTCCGCCGGGGTTGCACTTCCAGTTTTCGCTTCCGCAAAATCGCTGTCGGTGTATTCGTCGTTGTCGGGGCCAACGGCGTTGGCTGGAACGCTGATGTTCGGTGGTGCCTCCGCCTCAAAGCCATCCGTCTGGTAGGCGCTTACGGGTATATCGTCGTCCAAGTCGCCGATGTCATAATAGTCTTGTGCCGAAGTCGTGGACAATGGCCTACACACGCCTGAGCAGTCGGAGTGTCCTTGCATGTACCTCTCCCCGTCGACGTCAAACTCTTCGTCCGAGTACGACTGCTCCTACGGCAGCATGAGCACCGGTAGCAGCTTCGCGACCCACCATCTCGGACTTGGCACGTCGGGAAACCGGTGGCGTTACGTCCACCGACCGCCTTTTTATAAATAGGCGCCAAGCACAACCAGCATGCGTTGCACCAGATTGATTCAGCCGCCTCCACCGCACAAGCTCTAGCCCACCTTGCACCGGAAAGACTCGGAGCTCCTGGCGATGCCGAGCGACTACGCCCCACCGGCTTCGACGCACCATCGCTGCCACCGAGCAGTGAGCACGGATATCTTTAACAACGTTTCGACGGCAAAGCTCACTTGACCTTTCCTGAAGCTTGTAAAGCGGTGTATTACATCTACGTCGTGCCCGATGTTGCCTCGAGGTAACGAATCTATGCTGTCGCTTCGAGAAGCGCGAGCACGCGGTTGAGCTTTCCGTCCAGCGTGAGCGTCGCGTCCCGGGCTTGGCGCTGGGCCTCGTCATGGCGAGCTTGGAGCTCCCGAATGGTCGCGTGGCACGTGGCGACCTCCGCCTTGAGGGCAGCAATGGTTTCGACCTTGGCAGTTCCCGCGACGTCCATCTGCAGCTCCCGCAGCGTTGGTTCGATTGGAGTTTGCCACCGCGCCTCAACCTCCGCGAACGCCGTCTCAACGGTCGCCCAGGCCGCGGCCACGACAGCGTTGACGCTCTGCCCGTGCACCATCGCAAAGAGCAGCGGGGCATCGCCGTCCTCTTGGTCCCGCCACGCTGCGTCCGACGCCATGGCCTGCCACTGGTCGCGCACGTGCGCGTGCAGCTGGTGCACCCGGCTCCACCGGTCCATCGGCTCGGGGGCGCGCTTGTTGAGAAGGCTCGCGAAGATGCCGGTCACACCCGCCGTGGCCGTTGGCAGCACCGCATCGACGACGGGTGCCAGAAACGGCGTCGTTGCGTAGTGGTTCGCCGAAGCGAGCGCCTCGCGGATGACTTCGATAGCGCGCAAGGTCGTCGCCTCTAGTTGGCGCAGCGTGAGTTCCCAGTCTTTTACAGTCTCCTCGATGCTTTGAATGACTACGGCGTCTTCCTCACAGAGCTCACACGCCGCCTTGAGCAGCACGTCGTGAAATGCCGGGTTGAGCTGCAGGTCTCCGTTCGGGGCATAGACGTAGCGCAGGTGCAGATACGTCTCCGTGGGTAGCGTCATCTCGAGTCGAAGTATGCATGCAGCGTAGCTTGCAAGCGCATCTCGCTTGGACGCACGCAGGCCGTCCGAGACGGTCTCGTTCATGGTGGCGAGCAGCACGTTGAGAAGCAGAACGATCATGATAGCGGCATGCAGCATAAGCAATACGTACGACACATGGTAGAGCAAGTCTTGCGTTTGGTCCTCGCCCCACGTGCCGTCGAGGTCGAACTCGCCAAGCATGACAAAGTACGACGTTCGGAACGACTGCCACAGCGACGCGTACCCTGACGACGGGCGGCGCTGGAAGAGCTGGTAGAAGACACACGTAAAGGCGCACTGAACAACGGCGAAGAAAGCGCCAAAGTTGTACACGTCCCGGAGCAGCGCCGACATCATCGGTAGCAAGTAGCCACCTGTGCGGAAGACTGCGAAGAACTGCAGCGACAGCAGCCAGAGCGACAGCGTGAGGAGGCTTCCGAGGCACAGCCCCAGCGTCTCGCCGAGGTTCCACGGCAGATACACGAGCAGCACCGCGAGGTACGAGCCGAGCTGCCACCGGTTAGCGTCCGACGCCCAGTACCCCGCAGGGTGCCCCGCCCATTCGCGGTACTCAAGTCGAACGAAGTAACACGCCGACACGAAGAGGAGGCAGTGGACAAACAATTGAGCGAGCGTCGTGCCCGATATCGGCGTTGTAAACCACGGCAGCGTGGACCAGATAAAGGCATCGACGGCGGCGTATGCAGCGCCTGCCAGCATCACGGTGGCGACGACCAGCAGGTGCTTGACGCGCTTCTTGGCAACGCCAACGTCATCGAGATGCCCTGGGGCCGATAGGGCCTGCAAAGTGGTCGCCAGCCGCAGCAGCGGCGTGGGCTGCGTGAGTTGCACGGTGACGAGGCCGGTTACGCTGAAGAGAACAACGGCCGCCCAGACGCGCAGTTGCAAATCAAAGGCGGCACGGGCATCCGCCGCAAGCGTTGCTGTCGCCGACGGCTGCAGCGTCACCGACACCGTCATGGACGTGAGAAGCACCATGTACCACAACAACTGCTCGACAAACATGCGCTGGGCAAAGAACTACCGCACGCCGTTGCCCGTACTTCCTCGCCGAAGCAGCGTACCTCCCACTTGAGCTCGAGAACGCGCTTCATGACGACGTGCTCCAGAAGGGCCTTGGCGCCGTCGGCCTTAACTACCTCTGGGAACTGTACGATCGAGTACAGCGCGCTCGAGGTCGCACGCTGACCGTACACGGCGACCAGCTAGATAGCATAGGTCAGCGGGACGGCTTAAGAACGAGCCTGCCTTCGTGAAGCCCAGCGTGTGGCGGTCGGGGACAAGACAGTCGTTCAGAAACAGCCGGCCGAGCGATGGCTCGGCTTGAATCGCACGCCGAAAGAGACCTTCGTCGAACGGTGCGTCGTCGGGCAGCGCCTGGAGCTTGCTCCGAAGCTTAGCGACGTACTCGTGCGATGTTGCGCGGAAGGCGACTTCTTTTTCCAGCATGATGAGGCAGTCGGCCTGAGCTGGCGTCAGCTGCCGCTTAAGCGCCTAAAGTAGAAAGACGTGAGCTAGGCGCAGCGATGGCGCAAGTACGCTCTGAGCAATGAGCCACGCAGCGTCGATATCGGCGAGGTGGCCAAGCAGGACTTCAACAACGTTGACGTGGCCCAGCGTGGCCGCCAGCACCAGCGCCGTGATTGCCTTGCCTTGTCGGGGCGTCTACTTTCCTTTGAGCTCAGTCAGAGAGCTAGCTCGGGCGGCACCGAGTCGGTGAAGGGCTGGGCTTGAACAATGTCGACGTCGGCGCCATTCTCGAGCAGCAGTTCGACGATCTCCAGCAAGCCGGCCTCGGCCGCCAGCATGAGCACAGTCTTGCCCGTCTAGAATCCGTAGAAGTCGACGCAAAAAAGCTCTTAGAGGGTACCGAGTCGCACAGGTCGATGCTCGATCGGTGAAGTGGAACGGCCAGCTTCAAAGCGCTGTACCGACGGAAGCCTAGAAGCGCGTGCAAAGGATACGCCTTGCGCCGCTGCTCTTCAGCGCGGACCATAGCGATGATTGCGGCCGCATTGACGTCGTCTTTGCGTTCGGCGCCAACGTCTTGGATCACGCTGCGCCCGCCCTGCGCACATATGAGTTCATGCTACGCTCATTCCGGTACGTTCTCGAGATTGGCACCAGCAGCTAGCAGTATGGGAACGATCTCTATCTGGTTGCAAACGCAGGCCAGCTCCAGCGCAGAATACCCGCCCTAGTTACTGCCTCGGAACTGCCACGGTATCGATGGCGTGCTTACGGTCTGGCCGAGCTCAAGGTCCACGTTCGGATACTTGGTAAGGAGGCTCTCAACAAGGTCCGGTCTTGGCGGTAGAAACACGTGCTGGTGGTCGCCGGCGACAAGGCTCATCGCGAGCATGTGCAGAACTGTGTGGTTCTAACGAGGGCAAGATCGGTCCAGATCCCGACGGGCGACGACCTGCCTGGTACTTTTGGTTGATGTCGCCGCGAAAGGTGCCGTCAACGAGAAGCTTCTCAAGGTCGTCGAAGCGTTCATACCATGCGAGCTCCGCGAGGTTGACTTCGACGGACTGGCACTCGCGCCGACACTCGTTTGCGCGGGCCTACGACAGCTATGACGCAGAATCGACGATAGCTGCCAACTTGGAATTGCCCGCCGCGCTCCAGTATGTGACGAGCAAGGTCCAAGAGGGCTTTGTTGTCACGCTGCGATCCGCAATGAAGGCAGCGGCTGAGGTAGCTCAGCGCTGTCAAATTTTCCTACTGCATAGTCGAACCTAGACGTAGCAGCGCAGGACCCACATGGCTTTTGAGGGACAGGTCCACCTGGTCCACAAGCTCGTCGGCGACATCGGCAAGGCCATGGTAACAGAGCCACATGAAACCCGTCATGCCCGACTACAGCACTGTAACGAGCGTCTTGCACTCGAATCCTACGTCATCTTGGGCGTCGATGTTCCAGATGGCATCATGCGACAGCAGCAAGCGAATGATTTGGGGCGAGCCCCGGTGGCACGCATACGAAAACGGTGTTCGCTTCCTCTGTATTCAGAGCGTGAGATCGCTCCTCAGCAAGATGGGGCACCGTCGTGGATATCGTTGCAAAGTCGAGGCCTGGCATCGAGAGCATTCGTTCCACGACGGGCACTTCGTCCGCCCAGCACGCGGCCGAAAACGCCGTCGTATTCTACGTCTGCTAAATATGTTGCATTGAGCCAAATATGCACCGCTGGAGACTTGATGTTGAGGTCTATCCGCGGGTGATCGAGGAGCAAAAGCGAGATCTCGGGTAGGTCTTTCATCACGGACATGTGCAGCGGCCAGTTGCCTTTCTAATACAGCCAGCCTTGTCACTCTAATCTCTGGAGGAGCATGGCGCACCGTATCCATGGCATTGACGTCAATGTCGTCCCAGAATCGCCGGAGCAACATTGTCGCGATGCCCGGTGCGCTGTTGGCGATCGCAACAAGAAGAGCTGTGCGTGCCACCTGCACTTCGTTAGAACCACAGAGTCCACCAGCAGCTACCTCGTCCCGACTGTTGATGATCTCACTGCAGCGTGGGTGCTCAACCAAGGCCGCAGCAATCGCCGACTGGTTGGCTGCACAAGCGAGTTGCAGCAGCGTCTCTCCCTGTACAGCTGCGTCGGACGAGTTCAAGTGGAGACGCTGGTGTACCGTAGATGAACGCGCGGTGATGTCGACAGCATCAATGGGCGAAAGCAGCGGCAGCAGTGCGTTCCAGTCCTTGGCGAGGGCCGCCTCCATCGCCATTGTCAACGATTGAAGTCTGATTACCATGTCAAAAACAGGGTCGCCTCAGCATTAGTTGTCGTTGATGTGTCAACGTCCCACAGTGCACATTCGATGCCAAAAAAGGGTCATCTCGCGTCGTCCGAGCTGCCTTCACAGGCTGCGCCACGGTACCAAACTGCGTATACGGAGCGTGCAATCGCAACTCGACCAAGGCTGTACCCCCAGCACCATGAATTCCCAGGAAGCGAGTACGCGATGGCACCGTCGTTGCCACCACCAGTTCATGATTTTCAACGAGGAGCCTGGTGGAACTTCGAGCCCGAACACATCTATGCTGTCGCTATGTAGCGCGAGCACGCAGTTGAGCTTGGCGCCATTTACGTGCGTCATGCCCGAGAGGTTGTTCTGTCAGCCTCCGGAGCGTCGGCTCCGTGGACGCGTACCATCGCACAGCGACCTTCGCAAGCGCCAAAACTCCATAGTTGTTTCCCAGTCATTGGGGTCATGTACTCCAATGTGCACAATGCCAACGGCAGTCTGCCGATGCAGGCATGGGTATAAGTGGTGTCGCTCAACGAGCGGCAACAACGTGGCTCGCGTGACTTGCACCGAATCCAACCACATCGTTCGCAAGACTTCTTGGAGTTTGGGGTTTCGAAGGCCACTTGTACTCGCAGCGGCTACTCGTGCACGTAGTGGTAGAGCGACAGAACAGCGCTGGACACACCGCTGTCGATGAGCCCGTCGCAAAGTTACTTTGGCGATCGCCCATGTCGAACAGAAAACATCCGAGCCAGCTCGCCTAAAGAGAGTGCGCATATGGTTCCACAGTGCAGGATGTCATCACAGGGCAATCTTTGGTCCTTCGCTAAGCAAGCTCACGGGGGTCGATCCTTCTTCGCAAACCAGCGTGTTCGCCATGCAACAACTTGCACCGAAGACAGCTATGACTGCTGCTTCCGACACAAATGCACCGGTTAACCTAACCAAGGTCTTATCGGTGTCCAAGGTCAGTGCCTTAAGCAGCAAGGAATGAGCACCAGTCTCTCAAACAACGAGCCCTCAAAGATCGCATCGACATTGACGGCTCGTTCGGACTCGGTCCGAGCTGGGTTGCATACCAGGCATGCGTTCCCAGTGGCACCTGTGCGACGAAAGATAAGCCCATGCAAGGCCGGGAAGCCCAGGTGCACATGCGTGCACTTGTACAGTATCTCCAGCCGCTCCTCGTGCCATGGCCTGATCTTGGCCCTGCCAACCCGACGCGTGATGGCGCCGACGTCGACGTTTGCGAGGCAC
This sequence comes from Achlya hypogyna, assembly GCA_002081595.1. Taxonomy (NCBI): domain Eukaryota; phylum Oomycota; class Saprolegniomycetes; order Saprolegniales; family Achlyaceae; genus Achlya; species Achlya hypogyna. Next base: position 37,470 of record JNBR01001468.1, on the reverse strand, counting down.
GTTGAAGTTGGGCCTCCTTTGTATCCGGGATTCCGGTTGCCCAAAGATCTTCGATGATAGAGGCTCGGTCAAGCATCACCTGCAGATAAGATACATGGAGCGCATGGCCGAGCCTGCCGTATTGATCCACGGTAGCCAGATCCGCAGGGACGAGCCTGGGCTTACGACGGTTAGGACTACTGGGCTGGGGGCGCCGCAATCCGCTGTACAACTGGGGGCCGGATTATTGGCCCATAAAGGCTTTGGCTAAGGTGAACTCTCACTGCATTATCGTGGACGTCGGCGTCGCGTCGTCCGACCACGATCGCGCCTGTGAAACGTTTTACCAACTCATGGGTGGACGCGTCGACTATGGCGAGGAACATGCGGCCGAAAAAAGTACGTGCGCTGTGGGTTGCACCACTCACGATGTGTGCAGAACACTACCGATACGGGTACACCTTCGAGAAGCCACTATACGCTGCGTGGAGTGAAGTCAGTTGCCCACTAGTCCAGCGCCGCGTCTGACCATGGCTCGTAGGACAACCCAATCCATCTCATTGGCCACAGCTACGGCGCTACGACGGGTACGAACTGCAGGCTTGCGCTTTCGTTGCTCATGGACTACATCGCTGCAGCGATAGAGCTTTATCAGCTCATCTGCTCCGACTTTTTCAAGGTCGGTAGCAACTACAAATGGGTTAAAAGCATCGTCTCGATCGCGGGTCCCTTGTCGGGTGCCACCTTGGGTACCTGCCCGCTGAGTCTTCGGACACTGACTGATAACTTCGCCTTAGGCCACATGTGCGGACTCGAAGAGGACGAGACCATCAAAGCTGGAGGCATCAACCACATCGTGGGCTCGGCCATTTCGACCCTTTGGAAGCTGCAGCACCACCTGCCTTGGCTCGACAATCTTTACTCCGTGCGCATGCCGCAGTGGCTCGGGTACTGCCAGTGGTCTACGATCTACGACGTCAACAGTACGCCGATGGTGACCGGCGACATGGGTACGTCGGTCTGCGATTGTCGTCTTTACACCGGCGCACAGCGTCGTACTGTCTACTGCCTTCGTCTCGTCTTCGCCGCAACGCTGAGCTGGTGCACATGGACAAACTGCACCTGATCAGCATCGTTTCCCGCGACGAAGTCCCCGCGTCGCACCACTACGGCGACCTCGCCGGGGTGGTGGTGTTCTTGGCCCTCTGGCGCGCTGGCAAGGTAGCTCCTCGCTGCTCTCCGAGGTCTTATCGTCTGCAGCTTAACAAATGGACGCTCGCGCTCCTGGCGCTGGCTGCCTGGCGACGGTACCGAACCTTCGACGCCGCGCAGATGCCGTTTCTCATGACGTCGTTTCTGCGGCGCCACGCCAAGTCGATGGCCACTCCAGTGTATGCCGGTATGCCCCCGGCACCACGGTACCCGCTCATCTCTTGCCAGGTTTCGAGAAGGAGAAGTGGGTCCAGAACGACGGCATCGTCAACACGTACTCGATGCTGCGTCCACGCTACTGCGAAACATACCCGACAGAGCCGACCGAGTCCATGGCGCGGATCCCATCGCACGTTTCCATCGACATGGAAGAGGTTTCCTCCACGCTTCCGACGGTACGAAAAAGAGGTGGATTGCTCCTCCATGCAAGCGGTAGGGAATGTGGCATGTCTATCGGGTCGCCAAGAACCACTTCTGCGGCACCCGCTGGGACCGCGATGCTGAAGAGCTCTACACAAAGCTTTTCCGGCTCCTCAGCAGCGGCAACGTGCCGCTCGCTGGCTGATGGCGCTCTGAGGAGCGATTACTGTGTGCATATGCAAGCCCTTTTGTCCTGCGTCGTACGAGAGCACGCATAAGCTAGGGCTTCCTAGAGCTTCGCCGCGGAGACAGAGAGGAGGAGGCATGAGCCCGTCGGCAAACTCGGCGGCATCCGAAGGCATCGATCGCCTGATGTGCGGTTGGGTGGAAATAGGCGGGAGTGTGCCCCGGGGTACGTGATGTAATGTTGGGGTGCAAAATACAGTTGTGCCCCGGGGTTCTATGACCTTGGATTTTGTATGCCCGGACGAAATCCACTAAGTGAAGGTGTCGAAGGTCCGTGAGACGACCGAAGCCCCGATGGAGGTACGCCTGCGGTGAATGACGACGAATTTGTCGACCTGCGTCTAGCATGTAGCGCCCGAGTCGTATGGCGTCCACCGAGCGTGGATGAAGGCTGCAACGAAGCTGACTGCCGGCAGCGATGGCACGTCCGACGGGCCGCCGGTGTCCGGGTCAGCCACCTCTGGCCGGCGCCCCTCTTTTGAGACAAATCGTCGCCCCACAGACCCAGCCGAAGACGTTGAGTCGTACGAGTGGAAACTGCGTGCGTATAAACTCGCCGTGAAGCGGAACATCCCACTCGTCTCTCGTTGCAGCTTCATCCAGCAAGGTGCCTGTCATCTCTGCAGCGCGACGGCTGTAACCATGGTCGTCAACGTCTGTCCACAGTTCGACTATGGTCACTCCATCTGCATGAAACACATCGAGACCGTCACGACGACGACCGTCCGCGAGCTCCTCGACGGCGCTGTATTCACTTGTCCCATCTGCGCCCACCAGTGCCCGTGTGGCATTTGCGAGCGGCTCGTTGCCAAGGACTTCGAAAGCTTAGACGCGTGGGGACAGCTGCACAAGGGTGGTCCCCGGGCAGCCCTGGCCCTCCCCCCGAGCGCAGCGATCCCTGCCGTCGCCCCGCCGCTGGCGACCGTGCGCACCCTCAACACACAGAGCATTCGCTTCGACGCGCGAGTGGCACAGCCGCCCAAAATGGCTGCCAAGTCGACGATCCGCGCCGTGCTGCCGCCGCAACCACCGATGGTAGACGTGGCCGACGCCAAGGATCCTGCCAGCTACGTAGCGGCGCCCAAGGTCGCGGCCAAAAGTTTGCCGCGCGTGTCATCCAAGCAGCAGGTACTGGAAGCTAAAACGGCATCCTTCCTTGAAGCCGACGCAATGCTGCGCGCCGACAGCAAAGACGTGGGTGTCCCGCGGCAGTCTGCGGCCAAAGCCTACGTCGCGCACCCGCTCGCGCCGCCTGACTTCCCGGCACCAGCCTTCGCCGACGTCCCGCCGGCCCGAGGCCACAGTGACGACGACGACGCAACGGAGGCGTCGGCGGACGAGAGTTCGTCGACCTCCAGCGGATCGGACGAGGAGGAGCCGCGACTCAAGCCCGTGCAGCCGATCCATGTGCGCGCCGAGTTCGTCGCAGAAGGAAAAGGCACTTTTGGCCCAGTGCCTGCGGCAGCCGAGGAGAAGGCGTCCGACCAAATCTCGGAGCCCATTGCAGACCGGTCGATCGACGTCCAGGACACAGCCGGAGAGCTGCAGGATGTAGCCAGCGCAGAGACGTGGCCCGGCATCTCCCCGTGGCCAAGCCCCGACACGGCCGCCGACGCTGGCGAGACGGGGGCCGATGCACCGATGCCGACAGCCGAGGACGGGCAAGGGCAAGTGGCGCCAGCGTTAGCAGCGGAGGCGCCGGCGTTGGCAGATGAGCCGCCGGCGTTGGCCACAGATACGCCGGCGCCTATCCCGGAGTGGTCCCCGGTACCGTCGGAGCCCGTGTCGCCACCCGCAGAGATCACGGCGTCCGAAACCGCGGAAGAGCCCTACCAGGACTCGGTCGTGGGCGACCTCTCGACGGACAGCAAAGCGGACCCGGCCTCGCCCGATATGGCACTTTCCATCGACCAGGACGTCAGCGACCTTGTGGCTTCTGTCGCGGCCGAAGAAGCCGCCGCGGAAGCGATTATCCTTGGCACCGACCTCGGCGCCGACGACATCACCGCTGCTCTGCACCCAGATGCGAACGGCCCCGGAACAATTGAGCCACCTATGCCCGAGCCCACTGCATCCGTGCCTGCGAAGACAGAGCCTGCTACTCCCGAGCCTGCTACCGAAAAGTGCGGGGCCGTCAAGGCTGAGCCCGCAACGAGTGAATTTGGAAAGCCAGAAGCCGCCCACCCGCCTGTCTCCCCAGCGAGCGCCACAGATGTCTCTCCGCCGGCCACTGTCCCCGAGGAGTGCAAGCCCTCAACGCCGGCTTCCACAAAAGCGGTGTCACCGGCGCTGCCCAAGCACGAGGACGCCACGCCAGTGTCGCCAGTCGTCAAGACCCGCGGGCAGCGAGAAAAGAAGACCCGGTCGTCGTCGGTGCGGGAGGCGCCGGCGCCCAAGCGCCTCAAAGCCGAGGAGGTGGTGAAGCGGCCCGCCCCTGAAGCCGCCCCGGTGCCAGCCAAGCGCGCCCGCGAGGCCAAGGCCACCCCGGACCTCGAGGACGAGCCGATGGAGGAGGACGAAGTGGATCGGAACCTGGACTTTTGCAACATTTGCAAGGACGACGGCGACCTCGTGTGCTGCGACAAATGCCCGCGCTCGTTCCACCTGGCGTGTCTGGCCATGGACGAGGCCGACCTGCCCGACGGCGACTGGGAGTGCCCCGACTGCTGCGACGCGCGCACGGACAAGTACTTTGAGGCCGTATGGAAAAAGCATGCGAAGGCCAAAGACAAGGTAAGCGCGCAGCGCTCGCCCGGGGCTCATGCGGCGTAGAGCAAGGCGATGCACGTGGTGCTGGAGGCGCTCATGGCGCACTCGTTTGCCAAACCCTTCCTGGCCCCCGTGACTGGAGTCAAGGGATACGACGTGGTCGTGAAGAAGCGCATGGACCTGCACACCGTCCGGCAGCGGCTGGCGCGCGGCGAGTACAATACCAAGGCGGGCTTTGACCAGGCATTCATGGACGACGTACGCCTCGTCTGGTATAACTGCCGTCAGTTCAACGACGACGAGTCGGGGCTCGCACGCGCAGCCAAGGACCTGTCCAAGGGCTTTGAAACGATGGTGGCCAAGCTCGCGTAGGATTGAAGGGTATATATATTGCTGTGAATGCGCTCTAGTGCCGCCAGCTACAGGAGGGTCAGAAGTGAGTACGATTTGGTGGGCGTACATCTTGATGGTCCGGTCCTTGCTGCCCGAGGCGACCTTTTGGCCGTTGGGGCTCCAGTCGAGCGCGTAGACTTCGTCGGCGTGGCCGCTGAGCGTCTCCTTTGCGTTCTTGGGGTCGGCCAGCTCCCACACCTTGACGGTCGAGTCCTTCGAGGCCGACACGATGAGGCGCGAGTCGCTGGACCAGCACACTTGGTAGACGGCGCCCACGTGGCCGTTGAGCGTCGCGATGAACTTGCCCGTGGCGCCGTTCCAGATCTTGACCTTCTTGTCGAAGGAGGCGCTTGCGAAGTGGCGGCCATCGGGCGAGAACGACAGGTCGTTCACAGGCTGCACGTGGCCCGTGAGCCGCTCCACGGGCTTTTTGCTCTCCGCGGGCTCCCACAAGAAGAGCGTAAAGTCGTCTGAGCCCGACACAAGGCGCTCCGGCTGGCCGCGGCGAACCGTGTCGTAGCGCGCCTGCGCGGCCGCTGCCATCTCCTCGCGCGTCTCGAAGGTCTTGAAGGTATGGTCAAAGGGGCCCGTACGGCACACGTAGTCAACGTTGAGCGCCAGCGTGTTGATGCGGTGCGCATGGCCCACGAGCGTGCGCACGAGTTTGCCCACGTGGTCGCCCTCGACAGCCCACACCTTGATCGTGCGATCGCGCGACGCGCTGTACAGCAGTCCCTCGCCGCCCCACTTGAGGCACTCGACCGAGTCCGTGTGCCCGGAGAGCGACGCCACCTGGCGGCCCGTGCGCGCGTTCCAAATCTTGATCGAACCGTCCTTGGAGCCGCTCGCGAAGCGCTCGCACGTCATGTTCCTGCGGGCGGTGAGGCCGTGATGGGAGGGACGGACGCGTACCGGTGAATGGGCTCCCAGGTCAGCGAGTTGACCCACTGCTTGTGCCCCTTCATGGGCTCGCCTTGTTGCTTGCCCGTGGCCGGGTTCCACATGCGGATCTCGCCGGTCTTGTCGGCCGAGATAAAGCGCGAGCCGTCCGGCGACCACGCCGTGCAGAGTACGTGGTGCTTGTGGCCGCGGCACGTGTACTGGGGCATGCACGTGTTGGTGTCCCAAAAGCGCACGGTGGCGTCGCCGCCGCCGCTCGCGAGCTTCTTGCCGTCGGGGCTGAAGCTCACGTGCAGAATGGCCTCGGCATGGCCCTGCAGGGTGTCCGTGCAGCGCGTTACGGGCCGCACGCGGAAGACCGCGAGGGGCTGGAACGTGATGTTGAGCACGACTTCGGTCGAGATTTTCTAGCTATCGCGTGGGATCAGGCAGTATCAGAGCCGGCGTACCTGGCTTTCAACGCTGTCTTGAAGTGCGTGCGTGATTTCCGTGTCGTTGATGAACATCGAGTACGGCACCTTGTTCTTGCCGTTGCCGAGGAGCTGGTTCACGAGCTCCTCCATTTGCGCCACGGTCGAGTTGAGCGGGATGTCCAGCTGTGGGCCCACAGCCTCGCCCTGCTCGTTCTTGAACTGCGCGATCACGGACGCGACCTGCTCCTCCTCGTTGTCGCTGTCGCTGTCGTCGTGCGCATCGATCTTCGGCTTCTTCGTGGCGCGGTCGTCCTCCATGCTGGATGCTCTTTTGAGTTCAACCCTCCGAGCTGCCCGCTCTTATTGGTTGGTCACCGCCATCCACCAATCAAAACCAAATTCGGCAATGTAGATGATGCCAATGCCGAAAATAAAACCGCCTTCACTCAAGCAAAGCTAGCTCTGCGCCGAGAAAAGCACAGGTCCACAGCCCTTCCGACAAAGCTTTAATCGACGTCAGATATTCGCAGTAGAATGTTACCACATTAACTGCTGCGGCTTTCGACGTTTTGGGTGCTGCAAGGTCAGGTGCATCTGCCGAATTTAAATTCAAATTTTGGCAGGTGCCACCTTCAATCTTTATATAGTGTGACGGGTGATGAAATGCTGTGAGCCGGATCCGACGCAGTGGTATTTTGGTAATTTGCCGCGCTTGGAAGCCCGCGAAACGAGAAGCATGAAGCGGGGGTACCACCAGCGGGATGAGGTCTGCAAGGCGACGTCAAAGCGCCGACGCGACCGCGCGTATCCCATCGGTGCGGTCTTCGGCCTTAATGCGGGTGGCTAAGCTCATGAACTGGTGTAGACGCCCTCTCACGCATGATGTGGACGGGCAAGTCCCTCTGGCAGTCCGCCGCGAGCGTGGTGAAGCCCAAGTCTCCTGTTGTGGGGGCGTGCTACCACTGCGAGCGAACAATCGCTTCGACGGAGAAGCAATGCGTCTCCTGTGCCCATGTCTTTTGTAGCGAATGCTCTACTGTCAAGTACGCCACTCCACGTGCTTGTTTGTTTGATCCTGGCGCGTAGCTATTCCATGTCGTACGACCGCGTCTTTTGCCTCGATTGCCCCCAAGACGAGTGACTGCTCCATTTATTAACTTTGCCTCCATGTTTACTACCTGTCTACGCTTCCTTGCCCTTGCAGACTACGTTGCTTGTATCCCCACATCCATACGATTGCATTCTTGTCGTGCTCTTGGCCCCTCGCATCGGCGCTCTGGTTGTGGCAGCGCCGTTGTGGTCCGATCTTTGTCGTCCTCTTAAGTGCTGTTCCATATGAAGTTTTACGTAACGCGCACTTAAAAGGGTACTCCGCGCGCCAACTGAGGCAGTTTCAGATTTGCCCGACAAAGAGACGAGCGCGATGGAGATGAGAGCGATCGTGGGCGACCGACTGGCGGCCTGCTTCCGCTTCGCCAAGCTTAACAAGGTGCAGGAGCGTGTGCTGCCTGCGGCGTTCGACGGCAACGACAACATGCTTGTCGCGAGCCCAACGGGGTCTGGAAAGACAACAGTGCTCGAGGTTGCGCTTCTTCGCCACATGCGGATGGCAACCCAAAATGCAGCCGGAGCGCACGGTAAAGTTCTGTACCTTGCTCCGATCAAGGCGCTCCTGCATGAGAGGTATGGGCTTTGAGGCCTATGTGCCTAATTAACGTGTAGAGCTGTTGACTGGGCAAAGCGGTTCGGCACCTTTGGCATTGAATTCTGTGAGCTCTCCGATGATCACGACAACTCTTCGCGAATCAACTCGGCGGATGTTGTCTTATGCACGCCCGAAAAGGTGCTGCAAGTCCGACTTCACCATTAATCTTCATTGAAAAATAGTGGGATGCGCTCACAAGGCATGCCAAGGTACTCGCCATCTACTCCAACCACGGTGGAATTGAGGCATCAGGGGGTCTTATATTGCATCGGCCTCCTCTTGGTCGATGAGATTCATAACGTCGCCGACCAAGTTCGGGGTCCAACTCTGGAAGCTGTTATCACGCGAATGCTTCACTGCAAGACGCTTTGCCAGCGATCAAGTCGCAAGGAGAAAGCTCCAATCGGCAACCTGTGGCCCAACTACATCACAAGTTCTGCATTGCTGACTACGCCAATGCAGGCGAATCATTGGTCTCTCGGCTACTTGCCCTAACACGAGCGACTTTGGCGCATGGCTTCGTTGTCCTCCGAGCATGGTCTTTGAAGTACGTCGTGCCCTTGCTCCGTTGCGCTCAATTGTTTTTGCTAGTTTGGTCCATCCTATCGGCCGGGTACGATGCATTACTGGCAACTTGTGTCGCGCTCATTTCGCCAAAGTCCCACTCAAGGTTCACGTGGTTGGTGTCAACTGCTGCGGCAAGCCATACATGCTCGAGAAGTACACTTTTCCAATGAGAGTCGGATCTTGAACGGTCCCACAGGCTCATGGACTTGCAAATCCCTCGTCTTCTCAATCGATACTCGTCCGGTCGTCCCTCCCTTATCTTTTGCTCCTCCCGCATGTCTGCCTGCGACCTTGCCAAGTTGCTCATATCGACGTCCAGTCGTTTTTACTCGAATGAACACAGAAAACTATCGGAAGTGACAAGCCTCTCTCAAGGACACTCGGATGCGCTTTGCCAAGCCAGCTTAAAGGTATGCGTGGCGCGTGCTCAAGGAACTCAGGGTTCATGTCACGCGCAGTTTAGTAATGCCTCACTTCGGGCTGCAGTGCAGCGCGGCATTGGGTTTCACCATGCAGCCTTAAACCAAAACGACAAGTCGAGAACTTGAGCTCCAGAAGGTTTGATTACGATGTAGGCACTTGGTCGAAGGTCTCTTTATCCGCGGCCATCTGTCTGTGCTATGGTACGACAAAGGACTGGGATGCATGGAGCTTCCCGAATGAACAGCTCGACAAGCTCACTTGCCGTTGGAGTCAACTTGGTAAGATTGCTTCATCCATACATTCTCATAGGACACTTCTAGCCTGCGCACCTCGTGATCATCAAGTCGACGCAGATATACAACGGCGGAAGTGACGGCTTCCTTGAGCAAAGTCAAGCTAGTATCGTTCAGATGCTCGGTCGGGCCGGTCGCCCTGGATTTGATACGTACAGCAGCTAACCCTTGATCGCAATTTACCACTTAGTGACTGTGTACAGGTCAGCTACGGCAGTCATCATGACATCGTCGCACAAGCAAGCGCACTACGAAAACTTGCTTTTGTACGCCTTGTGTTCGAGCCTTTGCTTATGGAGGTTTGAACCTTCAGGAGCCCCGATACGTCGCCTCTTGAGAGTTTCCTTGAGCCGTCACTCGCCGACTTCCTCAACAGCGAAGTGGTGCTCGAGACGGTCTCGGACGTGTCCGAAGCAATCGACTGGACCATGGTAGCTCCCAATCTCGGGGAAATCGTCCTTACCTTTGAGAGCAGCAGTCTTTTATGCATGTGCGGTCACAAAGCTCGCTGCGGTCGAAAATGCCACCTCTGTACCCTTGTTCGAAGACGCTGTGCCTGCAAGCTCTGGAAAGCCTCGTCGCCTCGGCGCGAATTGAATATGGGAACGACTTGTTCTCAGTTTCGGGCACAGACGCGGGTCGAATCCAGAGTCAACAGTGCCTCAAGTATGCTACACTGAGAGCTGTGATGCAGTTCGTGGAAGGAAATGAATCCGTTTCGACTCCTTTGCTGCTAAACTTGCTCGCCTCGGAAGCGCGTGTGCCACTACGCCGAGGGGAGAAGGCAACCTTGACGAGCATCAACAAGACGCACCTACGCTTTCGGCTTGAAGGTCCCAATGGAAAGGCTTCTATCCAAGACGACCTTATGAAGACAAACCTGCTACTGCAGGCGAGCCTTGGCCGCGTCACGCCTCGTGATGAGGTCCTCGACATGGAAGCGGAATCGTGCCTCGAGACAGCCAAGCGCGTAGCCCGTGCTGCATTGGACTACGCGATCATACGTCGCCTCGGTTCAGCGTCGGTGGTTTGCTACCTATTGTGGCGCTCGCTGCGGCTTCGGCTTTGGGAAGATGCCCCTGGATCTCTCGGACTGCAGCAAATTGACGTCATTACGGAGCAAGACGCCAAGCGCCTTGACATTTGCGGTGTGCACACATTGCGCCAACTCCGACGAGCGCCATGGCACGTTATTCAAAAATACCTCCGTTGCACCCAAGAGCATGCCGAAGCGATTCACAGAGCTGCCTCAACTCTTCTCGCCTTCCAGCTCCGGCTTGTACACCACCAAACTGCGGTTGTTGGCGCCGGGGCATCCGGCTCCGTAGAAGTCATCGTCGACCAAGAGACCGGGGCTGTTCATGATCTCACAGGTAGAGGCTGTGCTTATGACCTCTTTGTTGTCCGAAGCGGCGTACTTTTGCTCGCTGAAACCGGCATCCGAACACCTGGGTCTTTCGTCGTCCACTTGCCCCAAGACGATGAGGCCGCCCCACTCTCAGTGCATCTACTCCACTCGAAGTTCGTGGGCATGGATAACACTACCGAGTGGCACCAGTTCGAGCCCGTCGTGAAGAAGAGGGCGACATACCAGTCAACAATCCCTGAGACCTTCTTTCGCGCCTCGGGGGCTCAGCCTGTCACACACGCACCCACCGCCAGAATCTCCCATCGAATGCATCGCAGTCCCACTAGTGAATCGAAAGCGGACGCCGGGGACGCCGCTCCTATCCTTCTGAACTTGAAGCGCTTTCAGTACGTTGCCGAGCCGGCAGAGTCGAGCAAGCGAGCGCCCACCACGCAGCCCTCCAAGGGGACACAGCACGCAGCACCACCGCTGATTCCCCGCCACGAGGTTCACGTGATCCCTCCCGATGCAAGGCGGAAGCGGCGGCGATACGCAGCCTTCAACGCGCTGGAGGACTCGGAATCGGCGCTCGAGCGCGAGTTCATGAACTTCATCTACTAATTCACACTTTGCATTGACCAATCACGAGGGCGAGATTTGCCGCCAAGGACCTGTGGCCAATCAGAGGCCCGTACGAAGACCCTATGCGATCGATGATTGGCCAGTGCCTCGTCGCTGTTTCTCACGTTGTTTTTCACGCGTGGGAAACGCCGGAAATAGACCATCATTCATGGCCTGGGCGTTTTCACCCGCGAACATTTGCACCACAGGTCACTCTGAAGTCGACGCCAGCATGAGCAAGCGCCAACAGTCGATCATGTGCAATCGCAACGTCGCGACTAGAGCTCACTGGAGCTTCGTATAGGTCTTTCTTCGGCGCCAAGCCGGCAGGCACCGAGGACTCGCCCAAGCCCAGTACGTCGGTCAAGTCGCCGAAGAAGGCCACCGAGGCCAAGTCTCCGGCACCCAAGTCCCCCGCGAGCAAAAAGACGATGTCTGAAAGCAAGTCGCCCGTTGCCATGAAGAATAAGGAGGACGAGCCAGTAGCATCAAGGAAAAAGAAGGCCGCGACACCAACCACAGCACCTGGTACGTCGTTTCAGCATTAGGACGTGTTTCGAGGCTAACCCAACAGGTCGCAAGCGCTTAAAGCGCAATGTGGTCGACGACGACGAGGATGATGACGACGACGATCCATTTACGTACACCAAATGCCCTAGGATTGGGCTTATTTGATCTCTGCTTCAGAACCAAGGTGTCGTCGACCCAGAAGCCTGCGGCCAAGCAAGCTGTCGAGTCAGAGGAGGACGACAAGGAAGATGAAGACATGGGCGATGCCGCAGATGATGAAGATATGGGTGGTACAGCCGAAGAGGACGACGACGTAGTAGCGAACGTCGAGAAAACGCCGAAGCCCAAAGCCGAAGCGTCCAAGTTGAAGCAGACCCCAGCCACTGAAGAGCCCAAGACCGAAAAACCCGAGGCCAAGAAAACGTCTGAAGCCAAGAAGGTAGCAATGGAGCCCTTCTTCGCCAAGAAGGCAGAGACCCCAAAGAAGGACGCCGGCAAAGCGACGCCGAAAGCTGCTACCCCCGCCGCCGTGTATGTTATCCTTCGAGACTGTAGTGGCTTACGCCTGAAGTAGCGGCGACGTGACGGGCTACAACGAAAAGGAAAAGGATCCGAAAAAGCGCGGTGGCTGGAAGGCCGGTGACGCAGTGCCATACGCGGCGCTCGCCCGCGTGTTTGCAATCATCGAAGAAACATCGGGCCGGTAAGATACTGTCTTCGATACCGTCTCTTACCCTCGAACAGTCTCCTCATCCAAGACGCGCTCGCCGACTTCTTCCGGAGTGTGATCGAGCTCACACCAACCGAGCTCGTCCCGTGCATCTACCTTTGCGTGTGCACGGAGCTCGCGCCGGCGTACGAGAACGTCCAGATTGGCATTGGTGACGCGATCCTCATCAAGTCCATCGGCGAAGCCACGGGCACCAACGCAAAGTTCGTCAAGGAGCTGTACCAGAAGGAAGGTGACCTCGGCAAGGTGGCGCTCAATGCGCGCTCCAAGCAGAGCACGCTCTTCACGTTCCAGAAGCCCAAGCTGCTCTCCGTTCAGAACGTCTACTCGGACATGGTCAAGATCGCGCGTATGACTGGCAACAATTCCCAAGCGAGCAAGTGCTCGATCATCAAGTCGCTTCTCGTGCGTTGCGACAAGACCTCGGAGGAAGCCAAGTACGTCATTCGCGGCCTGCAGGGCAAGCTGCGCATCGGCCTTGCGGGCCAGAGCATCCTTATGGCCCTGACGCAAGCCTTCCTCCACGTCAAGGAGTCGTCGGACAAGGCCAAGCAGGCCGAAGCTCTCATGTGCGTCAAGCGCGCCTTCTCCGAATACCCCAACTACGAGACTCTCGCTCAGGCGCTGCTGACGATCTTTGAGCGCGAGAACGGCGGCAAGGGTCTGCACGCGTCGCAGTTCGAAGAGCTCGCTGAAATGTGCCACCTCACCCCCGGCGTGCCCGTGTCGCCGATGCTCGCGCGGCCGACCAAGTCGTACGCGATGGTGCTGGATCGGTTCCAGGACCAGCCGTTCACGTGTGAGTACAAGTACGACGGCGAGCGGGCCCAGATCCACATCCTGGACTCGGGTGACATCAGCATCTTCTCGCGCAACTTTGAAAACAGCACAGAGCGCTTTCCCGATGTGAAGCTGAGCATCCTCAAGGTCCGTTTGTACAACGTATCAGGAGCTCATGGTCTCCGGCACAGGCGGCGAAGAAGAATAACGTGACAAGCTGCATCGTCGATGCTGAAGTTGTCGCCGTCGACAAGTCGACGAACCAACGCCTGCCGTTCCAAGTCCTCAGCACCCGCTCGCGCAAGGTGGCACGGTCCGAGTTCCAGTGGCTGACCATGATGTAGAACGTGGTGCTGAGTGAGATCAAGGTTCAAGTGTGCATCTACGCCTTTGACGTGATTTACCTCAACGGCCAAGTGCGACTTGCCCCACGAATCAACTGGGGACTGATCGGTGCATAGTCGTTGCTGAGGGAGCCACTGCAGAAGCGCCGTGAAATCCTGAAGACGATGTTTGAGGTCGAGGATGGCTCCTTCGAGCTCGCGACGTCTCTGGACGTGCCCAACACCAAGGAAGACGACATGGAAGCGACGGTCGAGATCGTGCGCACGTTCCTTGAGGAAGCCGTGAAGGGCAATTGCGAGGGCCTCATGGTCAAGACGCTTGAAAAGGACGCCACTTACGAGCCGGCAAATCGCTCGCACAAGTGGCTCAAGGTTCGTTACGTGATTGCTTTGATTAGGACTCACGCCCTGCGTAGCTCAAGAAAGACTACCTCGACGGCATCGGCGACTCGACGGACCTCGTGCCCGTCGGTGCCTTCTACGGCAAGGGCAAGCGCACAGGCGTTTACGGCGCGTACTTGTTGGCGTGCTACGACCCCGAGACGGAGATGTACCAATGCATCACGAAGCTCGGGACGGGCCTCTCGGACGAAGTGCTGCAGACATTCACCAACCAGTTCAAGGACAAGACGATCGACAGACCTCGCAACGACTACGAGATCAACGATCTGATCAAGCCCGACGTTTGGTTCGAGCCCAGCACGGTGTGGGAGATCCTCGGCGCTGATCTGTCCATTTCGCCCAAGTACACGGCAGCGATCGGGCACGTGGCCAAGGACAAGGGCATCTCACTGCGGTTCCCACGCTTCATTCGCATACGCGACGACAAGACCACCACACAGGCCACGACTGCCGCGCAGATCGCTGATCTCTACCGGGCACAAGGCCTCAACACCACCAACGACGGGGGCGACGACGAGGATGACCTTTTATAAATGCTCTTTCACGCCTTGGCGCGTCCACGTACTTTCGTCACGCAGCAGGCGCAATCACGCCCTCAGCAGTCTGCGCCCCTTCGTTCACGACCACCTATTTCTCTGTCAATCACACCCTTTAGCGTCTACCGGAGTCGCTACCGCGCCTCATGAGGTTGGTGGCCGTTAGAAACGCTCTCTCGAACATCCAAGCGATTTCTGGCCTCTCTCAGGTGCGTGGGCGTTCGTGGCGCGTGGGTTGCTCGAAGCGAAGACCGCCCTCGCGTCCGTGGCGGAGCTTGGGCGGCGGAGCCGCGCCACGGAGGACGCTGTGTCTGCGTACACTGTAACTGAGCCGCCGGATACGTGGCACTTCAACTTCAACTTGAGCAGCTGGTCGACGTCGTCGTCATCACGCAAGACGTTGGGAAGGGACGGCCACGGCCGCGCGGGTCTCAGCCCATCAAAACCCACTTTGACCGCGTTAAACGCCTTGGTTGCGCCTCGGAGGGGCAGGAACGCACAACTTTGTCCTCTTGCGGCGGGAGTGGACGAGCACAACGCCTGGAGCGACTTGTCTCTGCACCGGCCTCCAGTGGCTGCGTCCTTGGTGCCGAGCTAGAGAGTGATCCTCCGTGCATGCACCAATTGGGTTTAACGCGTTAATTTGCTTTTGCCCCTGGACAGATACCATTTTGGCTGTCCAGCAACCATGGAGCGCACCGAGCACCCTGCTGTTCTGATCCATGGTGAGCGAAGCGTCTGCGCTGCGTAACGAGAGCTGACGCTTCTGGAGGTCTCTTCGGCTGGGGAAAGCAAACACCCCTTTTCGGGTGGGGCCCCAACTACTGGCCTGTGGCCGACCTGGATGCCGTGAACCCCAACTACATCCTCGTCGAGGTCGGCGTCGCATCCTCTGACCACGACCGCGCTTGCGAGGTCTTCTACCAGCTCATGGGCGGCCGCGTCGACTACGGCGACGATCATGCCAGTGCCAAGCGTGAGTTCCTCGCTCCCTTGCCACCGACCTGAGCATTTGTAGGTCACACGCGCTACGGCAAAACGTACCAGACGGCATTGCATCCCAACTGGAGTGAGGTCTGTGCCGCCAACGCATTCACACTCCCATGTTTGCATTAGACGAACCCCGTGCACCTTTTTGGCCACAGCTACGGCGCAACGACCGGTACCAGCACGGCATCGAACAGGCTCTCACGAGGGACATTAGCGCTCGAGCTCTACCAGCTCATAGCCACGGACTTCTTCGGCGTTGGGAGCAGCTACAAGTGGGTCAAGAGCCTCGTGTCAATCGCGGGCCCGTTGAGTGGCGCAACCATGAGTCTGTAGGCGCTCCCGCGCTGCGTCTGAGCCTGCACCTCCTAGGTCACATGTGCGGGCTGCAAGAGGACCTCACGATCGAGGCTGGCAGCGCCAACCACGCGCTGGCTGTTGCGGTCTCCGTGCTCTGGAAGCTGCAGCAGGTCTTCCCGGCACTCGAAGGGGTGTACCCGATCCGAATGCCGCAGTGGCTCGCCTACTGCAAATGGTCGACCATCTTCTCGGCCAGCAATATGCCGCTCAAGACCGGAGACAGCGGTGAGTGCGCTGTAGTTTCGACCCTTCCACAGCCAGAACTAGCGTTCGACTGTCTCCTTCCGGCCTACCGCTTCGCGCGCAACAGCCGCCTCGTCCACATGGACAAAGTGCACCTCATTAGCATCGTCTCGCGCGACGAAGAGCCACCAGCACTGCATGTCATCGACGTGGCGGGGCTGCTGCTCATGGCGCTGCTATGGCGGCGGCGCCAGGTACGGTCGTGCGTCCTGCCGCTCACCAACGTGTTCGTAGAAGCACAAGTGGCTCCTGGCGCTCGTCGCCGCCATGCTCTTCCAGCGTCTGCGCTCGGCCGACATTGCCAAAGTGCCGTTCTTGCTCACGCATCTTTTGCGCTGGCATGCAACGACCACCAAACCCATCTACGCCGGTGAGCTGTGTTGGCGGCCGACAGCTGAGCGCGGCTAGGCTTTGAGAAGGACAAGTGGGCGCCAAACGACGGCGTAGTGAACACGTACTCGATGCTGTGCCCGCGCTACTGCGAGACGTACCCCGCCCAGGACGCGGCCAAGGCGGACCTCGCCCGCGTGGCATCCCACGTGTCGATCGACATGAGCGATTCCACGCAGGTGCTCCCGACGGTACGTGGCGGCTGGCGGCGACCGCTTACCCCGCGCAGGGGATGTGGCACGTGTACCGCGTGGCCAAAAACCACTTTTGCGGCACCCAGGGCGACCGCGACGCCAAAGAGCTCTACACGAAGCTCTTCCGGCTGCTCAAGAGCGCACAGCAAGCGTAGATGTCTATTGTTCAGTAATGCCGGTTGAGGATGGCAAACAGCTTGAGGTACAGGTCTTTGGCCTGGCCGTCGTAGTGCGTGCCGCAAAGGTGGTTCTTTTCGAGGCGGTAGGTATGCCAGCGCCCGCGCTGCAGCGACGTGTCTTCGTGGTGCTCGAGGTCGATGGACATGTGCGACGCTGACCGCGTCAGCGACCGGGGCTCGGAGCCGTCTTCGGACGTCGTCTCGTCCTCGACGAGCGGCGCGTCGGGGCCGTCCACGCGCGGGTACAGTTGCGAGTAAGTGTTGACGATACCGTCGTTGTGGGCCCACTGGTCGCTGTTGAAGCCTACAGAGCGTGAGACGCCGCGCCACCCGATGCACTGACCATCGTACAAGGCGCCCTCGGCCATCTTCTCGGTGCGCTTGCGAATGAGCCACATGAGCCCCCATAGGCTCGTGCGTGCCTTGGAGTAGTCGAGGCGCTGCAGCCGCGACCACACAAGAGCGAGGATGGTCAGGCACAGCGAACAGCGCGTGAGGCGCGTAGGCCACACCCGCTTGCGGCGGTAGAGCAGCACAACGAGCGCCAGTGCCAGCGCCCACTCGCGCACCTGTCGCCAGTCAGCGCCGCGGTGCCGGCGGACGTACCGGCACGTGGTGCTGGTCCTTGGCGTTGGTGACAATGCTGAAGAGGTGCACCTTATCCATGTGCACAAGTGATTTGTTGCGCTGGACGCGGTAGTCGGGCAGTAGGTCGTACAGAGCTAGACGCGGGTGAGACTCGACTGCGACGAAGGCGCACCGAGGTCTTTGCTCGTGTGCACGGCGTTCTGCGTCGAGTAAAACATGTCCCAGCCCGTCTGATTCATCCACTGGTCGAGCCCGAGGTCGTAGATGCCCTTTAGTCGCGGGCAAATGAAGTTCTGGATCTTCCACCAGAGGCCGATGCCCATGACGACAAAGTGGCCTCCGCTGAGCACGGGCATCGGCCGCTGCAGGTCGGCGCTCATGAGGTTTGTCAGCGTCGATCTACCCCAGCGTCGGCCCTTCGCCATCGGAAACAACGCACCCCGTGAGCGGCCCGGAGATGCTGATGATGCTCTTCACCCATGTGTGGTCACTCCCGACCCCGAACGCGTCCGTGCAGATGAGCTGGTACAGCTCAATCGCTAGGGTTGCATTGGTGGCCGCCGTCGCGGCTTCGCGCGTACCCGTCGTGGCGCCGTAGCTGTGGCCAAGAAGATGCACCGGATGCTCTGCACTCCACTGCGGGTATTTGGCCGTTTCCTTGGGGTACGTCGCACCAAAGCGGAGGTGGCCTGAAGAACATCAGCGCGCCTCGTGGACCGCATGCCTACCCATCTTGCACGAGTGCTCCTCGCCGTAGTCGACCTGCCCGCCGTAAACCTGATAAAAGGCTTCGCAGGCGCGGTCGTGGTCCGACGAAGCCTTTCCGACGTCGACGATGTGATGGTTCGGGTTGACTTCGTTCAGCGCCTGCACGGGCCAGTAGTTGGGCAGGTAGCCGTAGAGGGGCGTGTTGTTGCCCCAGCCGAAGACGCCTTCACATTCATAACATCAGCCTCTGCCGTTCACCCGGTGCAGCACCGTGGATAAAGATGACCGGGTCCTGCGTCGCTTCCATCCTAAGTGCCTGTGAGCTGATGACGGTGGCCGTGGCATTGCGCAACGCAGGCGCTCGTTAAAGTTCGCATCCATGGGGTCGACTCCTCGAGCGCTGTGTATGCTCAGGATACGAACTTACCATCCCCCGTAACACACGTATACGGAGATAGTGTGCGAAGAGGCCGGTGTACCGTCGTTCGGCACCGCAGCGACAAGCGCAAGCTCGGGACCGGAGCCAGCGCCCTGTTTTCTCCTTTCGCTGCGAGGTCCTCGGCGACTTTGGGCGCTCCTTGCGGGGAAGTCTGCGCACGGCTTCTCACACTATTTCGAGGTGACTGCGTCAACACGCAGGGCACCCATTTCATGCCGTCATCAAACCTGCAGCATTGCATAGGCACTATGCGTTGTTAGAGGTTTGGGCAATTGGCCACCAACACCATGAGCGACGGCCTGGCGGAACTCGGCTTTGCGGCTGTGCCACAGCGCAAGGTCCTTTTGGTCAATGACGTCGTGGAAGCCAGCGGCGCCTTCCTCGTGCACCATTTGACGTCCACGGCTGTGAAATCGGGTAGGCTCGTCCGTGTCGGCGGGCGAATTGAACTTCTAGCTGGTAGATCTACGAGTTTGCACGGTGGCGTTGGCGAACAGCCTGGAGCAGTACACGAGCATTGGCCGCAAGATGGTGTGTGGATATGTGTATCAGTGTCGACAGGAGTGCCTAGGGAGCCAATGTGCCAGCGGCCATCGCCAAGAAGAAATGGCTCCATATTGATGGCTTTTCGAGGCCGTACGACTGGTGCGCACCGGCTCCGTCGGAGGAATCGTTCTCCATGGGATCGTCCAATGTCGGAGGCGACCTGCGCAGCTTGTTCCTTCGAATCCGGACCTTCGTCGAGGCGTCGACTGAAAGATGCCTCATTGTCGTGGACGATTTGACTTGCATCAGCGGCCAATTCGGCGCTGATGAAGCCATGATCTTCGTCCGGTACTGCCGCCACCTTGCCTTTCAGAACAATGTAAGCATCGCTTTGCGTGAACATCATATGGACCTATTGTAGTCGACGTTGCTTCTGCTTCTCCACGGGGACGTCGCATGCGAAGGCAACGCGATCTCGCTGGTTCGTCGCGCCTTGCCCGAGCACCCATTCATCGCCACAATTTAGATTCCGGCCGTCACGGACGTGGCCTCCGCTGTGTTTACTGTGCGAGGGCTCGACAGTGGCTACTGCAAAGATATTCATGGCTCGGTTGCCCACGCCAGCAGCAAGCAGCAGAGCTCATTGCCGCAATAGGTGACTGTGACGACCCGGTGGCAGCCCACGCAGCCTGTCGAGCCCGCTACCCGCGCTGCTATGCAGTACAAGTTGTTGGACACAGGCGTGCGGGTTATCCGCTCCGGCCTTGAGGCCTAGAGCACCTTCCGATCTCACAGGCGAAAATAATTCTCAAAAACAAAAAGTCGCAGACGAGGAGGAATCGAACCCCTGCCACTCTCATGGCCCACGGTTTTGAAGACCGCACCCAGCACCAGCCAGGATCACGCTTGCGAAATTGATCAATTTTTTAGAGTACCAAACACATTTTTGCATTATGCGTCGTACTGGAATTGCATTCAAGGGTTTCCTCGGACGACATGGGCTTCAGTAGCAGCCTGCGAGCCCGAGCACACGACGCAGCTCGTATGATCGACGCGGTGCAGAGGGTGGGACCTGTGGACAAGGAACAATGTTACGTGACAGGAAATTGCCTGTCCAACGGGCGCCCAGACACAGCTACGAACTGATGCCAGGCCTTCGGACTGGGTTTCGTGGAGCGGCAGATGCGACTGCCGCTGGTGCTTGGCTCGGCTCTGCCTTTTGAGCGCAGTCTCCGTGGTATTGCAGCCTCACGTGTACTCCAGCCACGCCCCGATATCTTGGGATACCCATTCTCCAGAGCTGCGTGCATGTCAACCTGTGCTCTGGCGCGCTGCTCTTTGCCACGTCCTGTGCGAGTTGCGTCTCTGCAAAGGGCAACTTGACCGAGGTGAGTTATGCGTGTGTTCTTGAAGGCCTCTGCGGATTGGCTAAAATTCTTGCATTTCATGTCGTGGAAGCCAGTTGATTGGTTCGCTAGAAAGGTCGCAATAATCAGCAGAAGGTCGAGGTTGAGCGCATTCGCGATGCTGCAGCGCGTGACAGCGACGCTCGCCGTCATCGCCGCTTGCGAGGGCGCCAACTACTCCATCAACGGCTGGTACTCGTGCAGCCTCAGCTCAGACTACACCCCGAGCTCCTCAGCGGTGGGCTCCGCAGCAGCTCGCGCATTTCACGAACCTCGCCCGCGAACGCCATGGAGCCGTCGCCTCGACTTTAAGGTCGATGCGCTGGACCAATACTTTGCCGCGAGCGAGAAGGAGCCACCGTCCAAATCCATCGTGGCCGAGTGCGCTGCAGTGCAAGTTCCGCTCTGCCATGCCGGCATATGCTCAAACCCGCGCACTATCCCAGCGTTTGTGAAGCGTATCCCCGCCTCGAGCGGCCTGGGCAAAAAGAAGGCACTGTGGGTGCTCCAGGGCGGCCCCGGCGCCTCGTCCGTCAACAGTAGGCTCCTCCCGGCTGCGCACCGCTCATCAGCTCCTAGTGGAAGGGCTCATGGCCAACCTTCACGCCCTCCTCGACGGCCAGTTCAGTGTGTACACGATGGACCACCGTGGAACGGGGCGCTCCCTTCTGCTCGACTGCGAGGCATCGCAAGCCACGGCTGCTGGCAGCCCCGGTGGCGCCTCCGTCACCGCTGACGAGCTGCCCTCGTGTCTCGCGGACATCAACTACCAGTTCGGTGGGCGCGCTGCCCCCACCATCTACTCACGACGAATCGTAGGCACCGACGCCAGTATGTTTTCTGTGAGCAGCGCCGCCGCCGACCTCGCGCACGTGCTCGCGAACGACCCCGCGCTGGCCGCGGCCGATGTGTTCGTGTACGGTGTGAGCTACGGCACATACGTCGTGGAGCGGCTCATGCACCTTGCGCCGCACAACGTCAAGGGCTACGTCCTCGACAGCGTTCAGGCCGAGTCCTTCCCTGCCGACACCACCCTCGCCGGTTTTTACTCCAACTGGGACCGCGACTTCGGCGAGGTGGCCTCCGCCTTCTTCGCGCTCTGCGACGCCGACGCGTTCTGCGCAGCGCAGATCGGCCCCAACTCGCGGGCCACGGTCATGAACCTCTACGCCGCATTGGATGCCAACGCCACGCAATGCGCTCAGCTCATCGCCACGGACGAGCCGCCGTCCTGGACGCTGCGCAAGTACTTCGCCGCGCTCTTCACGGACATGGAGCAGCGGCTGCTCATCCCCGCACTCGTAAAGCGTTTCGTGCGCTGCGACGCCGACGACCTCCAAGTCCTGAGTGCCACGCTCGGGCGAGCGGCACCAACCGAGCCGAGCCCCGTCAGCTACGTCCGCGGCAGCGACCTGCTCTACAGCACCATCGTCTTCTCGGAGATCTGGCAACCGCGGACGGACGCGCAGCTGCGGGCGCTGTTCGAGGCCGAGCCCATCGCGAGCGGCCTCTACGATGGCATCACGGCCACTTACTGCCTCACGACGGGCAGCGCGGTGGCGTCTGTGTGCACGGGGCAGCCGCGGACCAAGGGCTTTAAGTACACCCCGCCAGACGGCGTCTGGAACGTCACAGCGGCCGTTCCCGCCAACGCCAGCGTACTCGTGCTCGCCGGCGCGCTCGACCCGCAGACACCGGCCAAGTACGCGCGGCTGCAGTTCGAGGCCATGACTGGGGTTCACAAGCGCTTGGTGGTCTTCCCGTTCGCGGCCCACGGTGTCATCAACTCGACGCCCATGACAACGCCGGGCAGCCTGCCTTGCGCCTACGCGGTGCTCGCCTCGTACGTGCGCACGGGCGGTGATGTGGACGGCGTGGACGTAAGCTGCGAGGCGGACGTCGCACCGCTGCGCTTTGAGGTGTCGCGGGCGGCGGCGCAGGCCGGGCTTTTTACTGACGACGCCTTCGACGGCCCGCTGAACTCAGCGCTGTCAGATGCTCCAACGAAGGCCATGACAACCCAAACGAGCAGCCCGAGCCAAGTGCCCCTCATCATCGTCTCGGCGCTCTTCGGCCTCTCGATGCTCGTAGTGCTAGCACTCGGTCTCGCACTGAGGAGACAGCAATCGCGAGCCAAGGAGCCTCCTTACAAATCAGCCACGGGATTAGTGCCTTAAGAGTCGTATTAATGAACTACAGTGTTGTACAGAACCCGAACGGGGCGACACGAGATATCGTGTGTTCGCAGGCGAAAAGAACTCGAACTGGGGCTGTGGGGGCTTTCACACAGCTGGCTCGTAGGTTTTCATCGGCGGCTGCTCAAGCAGAATCGTGACGACATGATCCAGGGACCTGGATGTTGGAACGTTGAGTCAATAGGTGGTGTAGGCTCTAGGAGCCTCAGCTAGCCACAGGAGTCCCTCACAAGCGTGGACATCTACCACCGTGGCAGCGGCGAGTTCACTCCGGCTCCTGCAACTCGGTCCAAGTTGCGGAGGAATGCCTCGAGCAACGACGACCCACGTGCCGAAAATAAGGTACTTGCCGTAAATAACAAAAACGCCGAAAATAACGAGTGGGCAGAATGAGCGCGAGCTCATGGGGATTGGATGAAAAGACAAAATAGTTCGAGGATTTTAACCAATGGCAGCGCAGTACCAAGAGCACGTTCGAATTTCGACGCGTCCACACAAACAAGAGAGCAGCAACATGGCCGACGAAGTCGACTACGACTCTGACAGCATGGGCGTTGAGGAAGCCCCGCAGACGAAGCGGGGCGAGACGACGCGTGTCTTTAAGGGTCGTGGGAGCCGGCTGAAGGGCATGACGTCGGACCGCGAGTTTCAGCGTCTGACGACCGGGGGCTCCGAGAGCAAGGGCAAGGTCCTCGGCGAGAAGAGCGTTGAGGGCTATGTGCTCTTCGTGAGCAACGTCCATGAAGAAGCCCAAGAAGAGGACCTTCTCGACGCCTTTCAAGATATTGCGGATGTGGCCAACATCCACCTCAATCTCGACCGGCGCACGGGTTTCGTCAAGGGCTATGCACTCCTCGAGTTCAAGACGGCTGAAGACGCCACCCAAGTGATCAAGGAGATGAACAACAAGGAACTTATGGGCCAGGAGATCAAGGTCGACTGGGCTTTCGTCAAGGAACAGAGCGAGCGCCGCCAGGTGGCGAGTGCCAACCGCAGTCGGCGGCAGTAGCTTGTAGGGTTCCAGCTTCGTAACTCAAGAGAGCTCCCAACCATAAACGTGTGGACAGGACGAAACCATTTTTATGACATGACATAGAGTTAGATTAAGCTAGCACTTAGTACGGGGTGGCGGCGAAGCGAGCCGCCTTGGCTTCCTTCTCGCGCTTGCGCGCAATGAGCCATGCGCCGCCCCAGAGGATGCAGGCCCAGCCCAGCCAGCCGAACGCGAAGGCGAGCGTCTTGTCGAGACCGGCCTTATCGAGGATGCAATTGGGGTCGAGCTTGGGCTTGTCGTCGATGACGACGGTGCCGCAGTTGGGCGCCCACATGTCCTTGAGCGCGCCGAGGATCATGGGCGACGGCACGTCGCCGACGAGATGCAGCAAGAGCGTGTTGAGGCCCATGGCGAAGCCGCGGCGCGCGCGTGTGACGCTGAGCAGGATGACGATGGTGGTCGCGGGCTGCGTCGAGAACATAAGCACGAGGCCGACGCCGAAGGTGACGAAGAAGACGATCTTGGTCTCGATGAAGATGAGCGACGCGAAGAGGAAGGCGAGGCCGCTGGTCATCATGACGAACATCTGGAAGGCGGCCGTCTTGCAGCGGTACTCGTCGTCGTCCTCGTGGCCCTTGCACGCGTGGTCGACGAGCCAGCCGCCGAGCGGTGAACCGATGAGGCCTGCGAGCACAGCGATGGCGCCGAAGACCGTCGATGCCATCGACTCGGACAGGATGCCGTGGCCGATGAGGATGGCGGGGGCAAATGCGCCCATGCCCGCGAGGGTGAACGAGTAGGACGCGAGGCCAAGCGACGAGCAGAGAAAGATCGGGCACTTCATGATGGCGATGACTTCGCCGAGGACCGACGGCTTCTCGCGCGGGTACTCGGTCTGCAGCATGAGCTCTTCGTCGAGGTCGGCGTCCTTGATGGGTGCGTGACCCATGGGCAAGTCGTACTGCGTCGGGATCCACTTCCAACACGCGTACGCGAGCGGGAACATGATGAAGGCCGTGATGTAGAAGCCCCAGTCCCAGCCGATGGTGCGCGCTGTGATGGACCCGTACGAGTAGCCGACGGCGGTGCCGGCCGACAGCCCCGCGTAGAAGATCCCGAGCCAGAGCGTGCGCTTCTCGGGCGGCGCGAACTCGTCGATAAAAGGCGGCGCCGTGGCGTGGAAGGACGATTCACCGATGCCCGAGAGTAGCCGCCCGATGAGCAGCACGGTAAAACTCTTGAGGGGCAGCGCCAGGCCGCAAAGCACGATGGCGAGCACCCAGATGAAGAGGCCGATGGCGGCCAGCAGGAAGGGCCGGCGCGTCATGGACATGTAGCCGAAGATGCAAATGAACACCGAATACGACGCGATGAACGCGGAGACGAGCACGCCGATGTAGAAGCTCACATTCTTGGGCGAGACGTGGTGGTACGTCTGGATGAAGAGCTGGAACTCAACTGGCGCGCCAGGGATGATGCCGCGGTCGACGTAGTTGAGCAAGTTGATGGCGCACAGGAGCGCGAAGATGTGCGTCGCGCTGCGCAGCTTGAAGCCCATGCCGCCAATTCGAGTGTGACCGCGCCACCGCCCCGGCTATCCGCCCGGTTGATATCAGATGCTGCCGGATACGGCGTGAGAAATCCTCTGTTTTTCAGAGCCAGATTCGGCGTGGGACGCGGCGGCGGCAAATGAAGGCGGCGGCGAAGGCGAGATCCCGCCGGGAACGCGCATTGAAGGACTCGGAGTAGGACGATGGCTCCGTGTCCCACCTGCTGGCAGCGACGCAGAGGCGGCGGCAGAGCGCGCGCTTGTCTCTCGCTGCCCCATGCCACCCGCCACCTGGCCGCGTGTGGGTGGCAGACGGTGTGTGTTTGTCCGCCGGCCGGTCGTCCGTTGTTTGTACACTTGCCTTGAGGCGTGGCGTCGCAGCTCCGCCATGGGGTCCCACAGCCAGTGGTTGAGTAAACAGCGGGCGGCCGCGGCAATGTTGCTGGAACGAGCGCGGCCAACTGTGCCCACGCCATCGGTCTGCCCTGCCGGGCGCAGCCGCTTGAACCTCAAGCTTTTGGGCGAACCCATATCTTGCGGAAGGAACCAGCACCACGACGCTACCCAAGAAGAGGGCGTCTAAACGGCGACAGTGGTGGAAGGGTACATCGAATGAATTAAAGAGTCACGGGTTGCCGTTTACTTCTTCGAGGCGCTGCGCTTTGGGCTGCGGACAGGCTTCTGGGGCGACCGGGAACGCGAGCTGGAGCGGGAACTGGACGAGGTGCTGTATGAGCGGCTGCGACGGCGCCCGCGACTGCGCGAGCGGCTTGGCCGCCGACGACTGGGGCTTCGACGTCGGAAGGGGCTGCGGCTGCGGCGCCGGCGAGGCAGCGACCTGCGTGTGCTCGGGCTCCGGCCTCGACGCTGGCGAGGCGAGCTAGGAGACCGCCGACGCGGCGACGCCGGACGCCGCCCCACCAACGGACTGCGGCTGCGCCGGCGGGGCGAACTCGAGCTGCGGTGACGAGGGCTGGGGCTGCGCTTGCGAGGGCTCGGGCGGCGGCGACGAGGACTGAGACTGCGCTTCCGAGGACTCATACTACGGCGGCGAGGGCTCGGGCTGCG
Organism: Achlya hypogyna; assembly: GCA_002081595.1. NCBI lineage: Eukaryota > Oomycota > Saprolegniomycetes > Saprolegniales > Achlyaceae > Achlya > Achlya hypogyna. The sequence continues at coordinate 11,213 of JNBR01001468.1, read as the reverse complement.
GCGGCGAGGGCTCGGGCTGCGGCGGCGAGGGCTCGGGCTACGACGGCGAGGGCTCGGGCTACGACGGCGAGGGCTCGGGCTACGACGGCGAGGACTTGGGCTACGACGGCGAGAGATGGGACTGCCCAAGCGAGGGCTCAGGCTGCGACGGCGAGGGCTGGGACTACGGCGCGCAGGACTTCCGCGAGCGCTGGAGCGACGTCGCCGAGGTGAGATAGAGCTACGACGGCGTCCGCGGCGAGCGGGACTACGCGAGCGCCGGTCGTCTTCATCGGAGGAAGAGTCCGAAGAGTCCGAAGAGTCCGACGATGAGCTTGAGGAGGAAGATGAGGAGGGAGAACGCTTACGGCGCTTTTGCTTCTTGGGGGCGTCAGCGATGCGCTTGCGCTCCTCTTCCTTGCGGCGACCGCTCTCTTGGGCAGCCCGTTGGCGTTCGAAGTTCTCGATGCGCTCCAGACGATTAGCTTCCTGGGCGTCGAAGTCGAAGCTCTCGCCGTCGCGGTACTTGTTGCTGATTCCGAAAGCCTCCTTGAGTTTTGCGATCTGTTTCTCTTTCTGCACTGCGCGGGCATGACTGCTCGCGCCCTTCTCACCATCCTTGCTGTCGCCCTCCTTCTCGAGGCGAGCCTGAAGCTGCTTTCGCAAGGCGTCGCACTTTTCATCGATCTCATCGTCATCGCATCCCTGCTCCTCGAGCTGGTCGCGAAGCTCCATGACCTTGACCTCGACCTGGCGCTTGCGTTCGTGAGCCAAAATCTGCTTGTTGACAGCGGTCTTCTTGTGCGGCTCCTCATACTTAGCATATCCCATCATGACTTGGCGCTCCTTCTCACGCTGGTAAGCGGGCTTGACATAACTGAGGTTGCGCTGCACGTAGCCGTTCGTGCCCGACCCGCGGGTCGTTGCCAGCCCGATCCCGTTGTACATGGCGGCTGGAAAATGGAAGAAGCCCGACGCCACACAAGCCCTGTCGCCACAAAATTTTACTAATCCAATCATTGTCCTTACAAATATCCCTATAGAATTAACAATATCTTTATAATGTAAGAAATGGCACTAGGCCCTCTTAAAATCGGCATGAAACTACGCCTCCTTGAACTTGCTTGCACCAGCATCCACAGCAAACAGGACGTGGCCCAACCGAGGGAAACAAGACAACGAGCGGTTGAGTCTGGCAGCTCTCTGCTCCACGAGCTAACTAAGGCTTCAAGTAGACGAATGTGTAGCCGATGGAAAATAGGTCGTGCCGAAGTTATACTATTTAAATTCGGCACTGAGAATGGGCTTCAGGGAATGTGACAGCAGAACTCGGGAAGCTGCGGGCGGCCTCCTCGCCCAGCGCTAGCGACGTTGCCGCCGAGTACGCTGCCCGAGCGTCGCTGTATCCGGAGTGTTAGTTCCACGCCTCCACACGAGCTTTGTCTGGATGCTCGAAACACACGGGGTGCGTTGATTTGGATGCACCGATGTCCCAGCTCCGCGCCTCCATGTGCCGAAACTTCGGTTCTCAAGGCTCCAGCTGCTAGGAAACAAGATCCCCGTCTAAGCATTATAGACCACGTCCAGGACGAGGTCGAGGAAGGACGACAAGGTGATGGTGGCTTTCGTGGCTTCGAGTCCATCGCGGACCTTGAGAAGAATGGCCACATTTGCCGACTCCTTTTTGGCCTGCGCCAGCTCGATCGCACTCTGCAGTGCGGAGCTCTTGATCTGGCCCGTGTTGCCCGTGTCAATAGCGAGGAAGAGGTCCTCTGCTTGCGCCAGCAGGGCTATGCAACGTCCGTGGGTCGAGGAACGGAATAGCTGGTACCGTCGTAGTAAATGCAAAGCTCCATGGCCTCCTTGAATCTGGGGTACGTCACGCCAGCGGCTGACACCACGTTGACGAGATGCGCGACGAGGCGCACGGCATGGTTGGGTGGAAGCTCATGGTTCACAATCTCGAGAACGCGCTGGAAGGCCACGAGGCTCACGTGCTCCTGCTCTTTGCCAAGAAGCGCTTGATACGCCAGAACGAGGTTGTCATCGAACGCGGGGTTCGCAGGTCGCGTGCAGGCCATCACATAGTGAGCACTCGTCTCGACAGCACTGCACTCGCCGCTGAGCATCTTGAAGCTATTCCAGCGCTAAGCCCGATGCGTACCTTCGACGTGGCGTCCGTACTGCTTTGCGAGGAAGACCAGTGGCTGGACCGGTCGGTTCTCAAGAATGAGCGTGACGGCATCTTCAAGCAGCATGGTGGCCTGCGTCCGCTCTACCTAGCCATCGTACTTTGCCCTCTACGAGCACTTTTCCACGTACGGAGGTAGTCGTCGGCCGTCATCTTGAGCAACTCGCGCGTGGTGGCCGCGGAAGGCGCCGGGCCCTGGTTCATCGCCAAAGATCCGCCCCGTGAGTGCTGGTTGCGTCTTCAAAGTTCTTTTAACCCTATGTCCATTCTTTTATTCTCTGGGATGTGCACTGGATGTCCCGCACTTACCCATGTCTCCCGCCAGTGCTCGATGCACGGCCTTGACGCCTCAGAGCAATGCCGCGCAGAGACGGCTGCGCGCCTCGCTGCGGCTTCGCTTGGGGCGTGTGAGCTGCATATGCCGTGCTGGTGCACTGAGAGTATTAAAGAACGTATTCTTTTTCACTAAAAGAAGAGTTCTTTTACTCCAAACCAAAGTTCGAAAGCGTATCCGGATGCTGAGATCTGGGCGAAATGATTGGTGCATTCGGTCCAGCGCACGAGAGGAGGAGAGTCGACGATGGCCGAGGACGCAGCGCGGGGACGGCAGTACGCCTACCAGAACAACTCGAGCCTGGTGTTGGAGTCCGACACGCGCCGCCGCCACAAGGACGAGCCCACGGGGGAGGTTGAGTCGCTTCGTGGCCGCATCAACTACCCGATGGGCAGCCGCGCCCAGCGGGCTGAGGCACCCAAGATGAAAGGCCCGAAGAAGCGCAAACAAGAGACATCGGACAGCGGTGTATCGGTGAAGAAGCTTTTTGTGGGCGGCCACAAGGACATTTTGAAGCGAACGGAGGAGTCGTTCAGCTACCAACCCACGAACGATGTCAGTCGCGCGGCGTATGAGGAGCTCTTGCAGATCATGACACAGTACATTGGCGACCAACCAGCTGAGATCATGGCCGATGCTGCGGAAGAGGTGCTGCAGATTGTCAAGAACGATAACCTGCGCGATGATGAGAAACACAGAGACACGGCGGACCTGCTCAAGGGCCTTCCCGCGCACGAGTTCAACCTGATCGTCGGCATGGCCAAACGCATGACCGATTTCCGCGTGCATACAGCCGAGGCTACCGCGGACGACACACAAGGCGACGAGAACGACGACATGGACAAGGACATGGGCGTCGCTGTCGTGTTTGATGACGAAGAGGAGGAAGCCTCTGACATTGACGAGATCCAGGAAGTCGAGGACGACGATGATGTACACCCCCTTGCTCGAGAGCCTCTCACCAACGGCGTGTGACGTAGGACGAAGACATGGAGCGCGAGGGCATGCGCGTGAACCAGACCATGGACGACGACGAGGACCGCGACGACGGCTTGAACGTGCACGACATCGACGCGTACTGGCTGCAGCGGCAGCTCGGGCAGTGGTACAAGGACGCTGAGATGAGCGACCGACTCGCCGAAGAAGTGCTTCTCGTGCTGCGTGAAGCCGACCTCGGTGCGTGCGAGAACAAGCTGGTGCTGCTGCTCGACTACGACAAGTTCGACTTCATCAAACTGCTGCTCACGAATCGGGCCAAGGTGCTCTTCTGCACGCGGCTCAAGCAAGCGCAGTCAGACGCCGAGCGGGCGGCCATCGAGGCCGAGATGCACGCCGACCCAAGTGGTTTAGCGATCCTGCATGCGCTTGCGGCGACGGCGTCGGCCGAGGGGTGGACACAAGCGCGCATCGGCGCGCTCGAGACGGAGGCCCGCGCCGAGGCCAAGAACCTCAAGAAGCTGGCAGCCGACGGCGGCGAGGCAGGCGCGGACACGGCCGAGGCGACGGCACGTCCGTTGCACACGATCGACGTGGAGGCGCTCGTGTTTGCGGAGGGCAGCCACTTCATGAGCAACAAGAGCTACGAGCTGCCTGAGGGCACGTGGCGCGCGCAGAAGAAGGGCTACGAGGAGTACCACGTACCGGCGGTCAAGGCCAAGGTGGCGGCCGCCGAGGAGAAGGCGCGGAAAAAGATCTCGTCGCTGCCGGCGTGGACGCATGGCGCCTTCCCCAAGATGGAGTCGCTCAACCGCGTACAGAGCAAGATGTACCATGCGGCGTTTGAGACGGGCGAAAACCTGCTGCTGTGCGCGCCCACGGGCGCCGGCAAAACCAACGTGGCAATGCTCACGATCTTGCACGAGGTGGCCAAGGCGCGGGACGCGACCACGGGCGCCATCGATCTCAATGCGTTCAAGATCGTATACGTGGCGCCGATGAAGGCGCTTGTGCAGGAGGTCGTGGACAACCTCACGCAGCGGCTCACGGCGGCCTACGGCATCGAAGTCCGCGAACTCAGTGGCGACCAGAACCTCAGCCGTGAGCAGCTCTTCCGCACGCAGATCATCGTGACGACGCCAGAGAAGTGGGACATCATCACGCGCAAGTCGGGCGACGACCGGACCTACACGCAGCTGGTGCGGCTGGTGATTATCGACGAAATCCACCTGCTGCACGACACGCGCGGGCCCGTGCTCGAGGCGCTGGTGGCGCGCACGATCCGCACGGTCGAGAGCACGCAGCAGATGGTGCGCCTCGTGGGGCTCTCGGCCACGCTGCCCAACTACGAGGACGTCGCCACCTTTCTGCGCGTCAAGCCGGACAAGGGCGTCTTCTACTTCGATGCGTCGTACCGGCCAGTGCCGTTGCAACAGCAGTACATTGGTATCATGGAGAAGAAAGCGATGAAGCGCCACAAGATGATGAATGAGATCTGCTACGAAAAGGTCATGGAGCAAATGAAGCACGACAACCAGGTACTCATCTTCTGCCACTCGCGCAAGGAGACGGTGGCGACGGCCAAGGCGCTGCGCGATCTCTGTCTCGAGCACGACACGCTCAGTGACTTGCTGCAGCCGCAGTCGGCGTCGTCGGAGATTCTGCAGACAGAGGCGGAGAAGAACGTGCACAGCGACGCCCTCAAGGAGATTCTGCCCTTTGGCTTTGGCGTGCACCACGCCGGGCTCAAGCGTGAGGACCGTTCGCTCGTCGAGGCGCTCTTTGGCGATGGCCACGTGCGCGTTCTGTGTTGTACGTCCACGCTCGCCTGGGGCGTGAACCTTCCGGCGCACACGGTGATCATCAAGGGCACGCAGATGTACTCGGCGGAGAAGTCGGAGTGGGTCGAGCTGAGCGCGCTCGACATTTTGCAGATGCTCGGGCGCGCGGGCCGCATCCAGTACGACACACAAGGCGAGGGCATCATCCTCACGCAGCACTCGCAGCTTAACTACTACCTGAGCCTGATGAACCAGCAGCTGCCCGTCGAGTCACAGATGCTGAGCCGCCTGGCCGACCAGCTCAACGCCGAGATCGTGCTAGGCACCGTGCAGAACCTGGCGCAGGCGGCTACGTGGCTCGGGTACTCGTACTTGTACGTGCGCATGCTACGAGCACCGGCGCTGTACGGTGTGCCAGCGGAGGAGGCCGCGGCCGACCCCGCGCTGCTGCAGCGGCGCATCGATCTTTGCCACGCGGCGGCTACGGTGCTCGCCAAGCACAATCTGATCAAGTACGAACGGCGCACGGGCCACTTCCAGGTCACGGCGCTCGGCAAGGTGGCGTCGCACTACTACGTCGCCCACGACTCGATCTCAACGTACAACGAATACCTGAAGCCCACGATGTCGGACATCGAACTCTTCCGCCTCTTCTCGCTCTCGCACGAGTTCAAGTACGTGATGGTGCGCTCGGAGGAGCGGCTGGAGCTCGAGAAGCTGCTGGAGCGCGTGCCGATCCCCGTCAAAGAAGCGCTCAACGTCAACGTGCGCAGCGCCAACAGTGGCAGCGCCAAGGTCAACGTGCTGTTGCAGGCATACATTTCGCGCCTGTCGCTCAACGGCTTCGCGCTCCTTGCCGACATGGTGCACATTCGCCAGTCGGCGGCGCGTATCTGGCGCGCGCTCTTCGAAATCTGCCTGCACCGTGGTTGGGCGGCGATGGCCGAGAAGGTGCTCACGATCTGCAAGATGGTCGACCACCGCATGTGGCTGAGTCACACGCCGCTGCGACAGTTCCCGAGCCTCTCGGACACCATCTGCCGCAAGCTCGAGAAGAAGGACATCCCGTGGGATCGGTACTTTGACCTATCGCCAGCCGACATCGGCCAGCTCGTCAACATGCCCAAGCTCGGGAAGGAGCTCTATTCGCTCGTGCACAAGTTCCCAAAGCTCGAGCTCAGCGCGGCAGTGCAGCCCATCACGCGCTCGCTGCTAAAGGTCGAGCTCAGTGTCACACCCGACTTCGAGATGGAGGCCAACAACGAAGGCTTCTGGGTGCTCGTCACGGACGTCGACGGCGAAGCGATCATCCACCACGAGTGGCTGCTGCTGCAGCGCCGCTTTGTGGCCGCCAACGAAGAGTCGTATCTTAGCTTCACGGTGCCTCTCTTCGAACCGCTTGCCCCACTCTACTACCTGCGCGTGCTCAGCGACAAGTGGTTGCACTGTGAACATACTCTGCCCATTTCGTTTCAAGACCTGATCCTACCAGCTAAGAACGCGCCAGCCACGGAGCTGCTGGACCTGCAGCCGCTGGCCGTGGCCGCCGTGCTGGCCAAGGCGGCCGTCGGCTGCGGCCTCAAGGACGCGTCGCTCGTGGGCAAGGTGAAAGCCAGCCTCGAGGCCGGCCCCGACGGCTGGCACTTCGCCAAGCTCAACCCGATTCAGACGCAGGTGCTTCCCAAGGTCCTCGAGACGGACGCTAACACACTGCTGTGTGCGCCACCTGGCAGCGGCAAGGGCGTCGTCGCCGACGCGGCGCTGCTCCGGTTGTGCCTGCAGAACGTGGACGACCTTGACAGCGTCTTTTGTGTGTTCCTGACGCCCAAGGCGGCGCGCGCGCGCCAGCAGCTGGCCGACTGGACACACAAGTTTGGCCCCGACAGCGTGTGGCGGCTTAGTGTCGCCGCGCTTACGGGTGACGCCACCGCCGACCTACAGCGCCTGCAGGCCAACGTGGTCATCGCAACGCCCGAGCAATGGGACGTACTGAGTCGTCGCTGGCGCAAGCGGCCACGCATCCAACAGGTAGCGCTGTTTGTCGCCGAAGAGCTGCAGTTTTTGGGCGGCGGCGAGTTTGGTGAGTCTCGTGGGGCTTGCTCGAGCTCACGTGGCACGTAGGCCCGACAATGGAAATTGTGCTGTCGCGCATGCGCTTCATCGCGAGCCAAGTGGAGGACCACGCGATTCGCATCGTGGGGCTGGGCAATCCGATGGCCAACGCCAAGGTAAACCCAAGACGTCGGCGGCACTCACACGATGTAGGACGTCGGCGACTGGCTTGGCGCGCCAGCCGACGCCTGCTTTTCGTTCCACCCGAACAACCGGCCGCTGCCGCTCGAGGTGCGCGTGCAGGGCTTCGAAATCAACCACTTTGCGTCGCGCATGCTGGCCATGGCCAAGCCCGTGTTTAATGCCATCTCGCACCAGGCTGGTACCAAGCCGGCCATCGTGTTTTGCCCGTCCAGCAAGCAGGCACAACTCAGCGCCATCGATCTCATGACGTTTGCCATCGCCGAGAACGACCCGCGCCGCTTCCTGCGCCGGCCGGACGTGGCGCTGGCGCTGCCGCACACCGATGACGCGCTGCTGGAGACGCTCAAGGCCGGCGTGGGCTACGTGGGCGAGGCGATGCGGCCGGCGCTGCGCGAGTACGTCCTGCAGCTTTTCCGCGAGGGCGTCCTGCAGGTGCTGCTGGTGCCGCACACACTCGTGTGGGAGTTGGCGCACGTGCACGCGTTTCTCGTGGTGGTCATGGGCACGCAGGCGTACGACGGCAAGGAACACCGATACGTCGACTACCCGCTGGCCGACGTCCAGCGGATGACGTGGTTTGCGAACCGGCCGCTCGAGGATCACACGGCGCAATGCACGGTGCTGTGCCACGCGGCCAAGAAGCGCTTCTACGCCAAGACGCTGTACGAACCGCTGCCCGTCGAGTCGCAACTCGAGTACTTTTTGAGCGATCACGTGAACGCCGAGGTCGTGACCAAGACGATCGAGAGCAAGCAGGACGCCGTCGACTACCTTACGTGGACGCTGCTGTACCGGCGGCTGCTCAAGAACCCGAACTACTACCAGATGCACGGCAGCACCAACGCGCACCTGTCGGACCACCTCTCGGACATGGTCGAGCGCACCGTCGCCGGTCTCGCCGAGTCGCGCTGCCTCGCCGTTGCCAACGAACTCGATCTGTCGCCGCTCAACCTGGGCATGGTGGCCGCTTTCTACTACGTCCGCCACACCACCATCGAGCTCTTCGCGTGCAGCGTTACGGCCACGTCCAAGCTCAAGGCGCTGCTTGATGTGCTGGCCTCCGCGGCCGAGTTTGAGTCCATCGCCGTGCGCTTTGGCGAGGACCGCGTTCTTGAAAAGCTCGCCAAGCACCTGCTGTGGCCTGTGGCGCCGCCCTACACGGCTGCGCATGTCAAGGTGCACATTCTGCTCCAGATGCACCTGAGCCGGCAGCACCACCGCTTGTCGCCGTACTTGCTCGAAGACTTGCGCACGGTGCTGGCGGCGAGCGTGCGGCTGCTGCATGCGCTTGTGGACGTCATCTCATCAAACGGCTGGCTCAAGCCCGCGCTCGCGACGATGGATCTGTGCCAAATGCTAGTGCAGGGACTGCAGCACCAGGCATCGCCGCTGCTGCAGATCCCGCATGTGACGGACGAAGTTGTCGCTGCCATTCACGCGCACAACGAGGCCGCCGACGAGGATGATGCTGTCGAGACGCCGCTGGACATTCTGAGCGTCGACGACGCCGTCCGCGCCAAGCTGCTGCCCTTTTCACCGGCCAAGATGGCGCAGGTGGCCGCCTTTTGCAATGCGTACCCGGACGTGGCTCTCGAGACGGCGCTCGAGTCGCCAGACGATATCGCCACGGGCGACGTGGTCTCGGTTAACGTGGCGCTCGTGCGCGAGGGGGCCGACGACGAGGAGGAGGACGACGACAAGAGCGTCGGCCAGGTGCAGGCGCAACACTTCCCCGGCCAAAAGGTCGAGAACTGGTGGGTGGTCGTCGGCGATCCCGCCACGAACGCGCTGCTGAGCATCAAGCGCATCCCACTGGCGCACAAGGCACAGCTGCGCGTGGACTTTGCGGCCCCAACGACCCCCGGCGAGTACAAGTACACGGTGTATGTCATCTGCGACTCGTACCTCGGGTGCGACCTCGAGAACGAACTCGCCTTCTCTGTCGCGCAAGGCCGCGACACGTCTGGTGAAGACGACGACGACGAATCGGCCGAGGAATAAGATATCGAATCAATGCATGGCTGCCTTATGTACTACCTTCTTAGCGCTCATCGGCCAGCCGGCCGCCCGGCGATCAGCGCCTCGTCCCTGGGCGGTCCGAAAGATATTGATGAAAATTCGCCAATCAGAAACCTCTCTGCACATTTGCGAGAGGCCATTGGACAAAATGCGCATTTGGCGACGATGACAGCGACGGAGACGGGCGATGCAGTGCAGCGGGTGCTGCAGCTGGCCTTTGGCCACGGCGGTGACGAACTCCGAGCGCAGATTCAGGACCTCATTCGCGTGTTTGACGTTCGGTCTCACAGGCATCTTCTGCGGGGCTCAGACGTGTGTAGAAGCGCACGGATGAGGACGACCTGAAGGAGATCCTCCAGATCACGCACCCCAAGGCCCGCCACCTGAACGGGTGGCACCTCGAGCGTCTCGCCATTGAAGAATATGAGGAGAACACGCCCCAGGACATCCAGCGCAAGATCCACGGCATCAAGCAGGACATCCGCTCCAGCCGTGCGCTCGTCGCAGCCATGCTCGCCCGGGAACAGGTGCGCCCACGCTTCGCAGGCACGAACGCACCATGGTAGGACTGGTCCGCCAAGCGCGACGCTCTTACGAAAGCAAAGCTTGAGCAGCGCGAGGCGATGAAGGTCGAGCTGGACGTAGCCAAGCGCATAGTAGAGAAGCTGCACGTCGTCGACGAGCAAAGCTGCCCGGCCGATTCGCTCGCGGCCAAGCTGGCAGCACCAGCGCCTGTGGAGGAGCGCCTGCTCGCGGCCTCACAGGCGCCCGACAGCACCCGCGAAGGCAATATTGACTTGAGTGAAACCCCCAGCATCTAACTAACACTTTTGCCACATGTCTCCCTATTTCATTCGACGAATCTCCCGTACACCAGTTGATTCGAGTGCTGCCGTTGGCAGGCGCTCGTAGCTGCAGAGCGTCTTCAGCCGCATTCTCCTCAACTGCTGACGAAACAGTTGGCGCCACGTGTGGCAGAGGCAATAGACGCCATGCCGTTCGAGTCCCCGCAAAGATCTCTACCATCCCTATACCCGAGACAAGAGTGCGCTACTTCAGCTCGAATGCCGAATCCATTTCCCAACTTGGAGCCCTCTCCTAAGTAGCACTTTCCTCACGTAATGAAGCTCTCGACGATCATCGCAATCGCTGCCCTCAGCTCGACCAACGCTGCTACGGAGAACCAAACAGGGCTCTACAGTTCCTTCGGTAAATGGGTGACGTCCGTCACGAGCGCAGGACATCAGACAGAAACTCCATGTGCAACCACTCGTAATCCAACAACATCTCCCACAAGCCCCTATGACACATACACCTCGCCTCCGACACCGAGGACGACTACTGCCTCGCCTAAGACGCCGTGCGCGACCACAGCAAGTCCCGCGACGCCTGGTGTGACGACATCTCGCCCGACGCCGACGACAACCTCTGCTCCTACGCCGACAACAACCGCTGCTCCTACGCCGACGACGACCTCGGCTCCTACGCCGACGACGACCTCGGCTCCGACACCGAGGACGACTACTGCCTCGCCTAAGACGCCGTGCGCGACCACAGCGAGTCCCGCGACGCCTGGTGTGACGACGTCTCGCCCGACGCCGACGACGACCTCTGCTCCTACGCCGACGACGACCTCGGCTCCTACGCCGACGACGACCTCGGCTCCTACACCGACGACGACCTCGGCTCCGACACCGACGACGACCTCGGCTCCGAC
>JNBR01001467.1:0-19265 GCA_002081595.1 Achlya hypogyna | reverse complement strand
GAAGGCTGGCCTCTGCTCGGAATTCGCGGGTCTGTGCGTGATGTCGCTTTAGCTCGGCACGAATAGCACGCACCGCGTCGAGGCGGTCGTCCGTGACGGCTTCTTGTAGCACAAGGATGGCCTCTCTGAGACGGCCGGTAATGGCGTCTAGTGGTGCCGAGCGGGCACGAAGCAGACGCCGATGTAGGCGGTGGAGGTGACGGCGCACGTAAAAGACAAGGTTGTCGTAGTACTTGGAGACATTGGTCGACAGCTTCGTCCGTGTCAGAAAACCATCGAGCAACGAGTGGACGATGTCGTGGGCCTCGGGTGTCTGGAGGAGGCAGCCGGGCGGCGTCCACGGACCTTTGCGCTGTGGTCCGCGTGCGGACAGTGCCACGTAGCAAGCGGAGTGGTCAGAGCGGGTTTGGTCATGTTCGTGGGAGGCGGTCACCGTGTGCGATTCGACGAGTGATCGCGACATGTAAATGTAGTCCAGCCGGTGCATGTATCGTGGGCTTGTGAAAACGCGCTTGGTTGGGTACAGCGAGCGAAAAACGTCGTCGAGAGCGAGGCACTCGAGCCAGTCGCGAAGCTCCGAGCGGCTCGACTGAGAGGCAATGGTTGGGCGCGCAGCATCGAGATGGTCACACATGGCGACATTAAAATCTCCACCGACTATATGCAAGGCGTCGTCTTCAAAGACACGAGGCAGAGCCGTGAAAAAGGCCGCACGTTGAGATGCCAGTGATGGAGCGTATATATTGTGGAGGTAGAGCGGCCTGCCTTGGAGTAGGCCGCGGACAACGATGTAGCGGTTGGCTAGGGCGGGGGGGAGAGGCACCGGGGAGGCGAGCGTGGGGCTGATGATGCCACTGTCAGGATGGACTGTCGTAACCACGCCGCGGCATGATTCACTGCCGGGGCGGTCGGGGAAGCGCGGGTCACATTCGAACCAGAGCGAGTCCGTGTAGGCGAGTTGGCTCCAGCAGAAGCGTGCTGCAGCTTGAATTTTGCGGTTCTTGAACTTGGTCTCCTGGTAGAACGCGATGTGGTTTCGTTGGGAGAAGAGAGGAAGGAGCGAGTGGTACTTGGGGCCAAAACTGTTGACGTTGAGTGTGACGACTGTGAGAGCCGTGGGCGTGAGGGGACGTGGCCCAAAGGCAGGAACCTCGGCCACCTTAGCACTGGCGGCCCGCCGCGGCCGACGCAGGGAGCGTGAGCGTGACGGGGTCCCATGGGGTGGAAGAGGTGGCGGCCATGATCCCGCGGAGATGATCGAGAGTAGGTAGCAGCTGCTGCGGCAGGCGTCCGATCCCGAGGTTACTGTACTCTATGTGTGTTTTTTATTTAAGAATTGTGCTAAATTCGTTATCCCCTATTCATAGAATCCATCCCCACCTTGCTCCACATCGAGTTCTGATCTTCGACAGGCTTAATTTTCCAGTTTTTCATCATGATTACTGTACTGGGTCGGAGTTCTGGTCACCTGATGCACTATTTGGAGATTGTACATTACTGTAAATTGGCACCCGTGCATCTTGTCACACCTATGACGCCTTCCTATTATTGCTTGCCTTTGAGCGTTAACGCAGATTTTAACAAATACTGCCGTCTCTTATCTAGAAGTCCAATGTATGATTTGGCATATGCATAAACCATTAACGGATCTGGTCATATAGTTAGGATTTTAGTTGCACACGCAAGTAATTGAAAAAAAATGGAAATAAAATCTTATTGACGTTACTTTTATATCGTGAAGAAATCATGCTGGCACGCCTCCAGTAAGTCCTACTAATACTAAGATAGCATATGACAGTCATCGCCAAAAACCAGCACATGTTGAATCAGGGGTATACTCATCAATCTGAGCTGCATTCAAGCAAAACTTCATGCTATGAACAGGCACTCTTGTTACTAGTTTTCACGTACAGTGTAAGTCAATTTTAATCTGATGCCCCGTCGCTTGACTGCGTAACGCTATGACATGCCATTATTAGCCTTCCAGAATAGAGCCAAACAAACTGTTCTTTCTTTATTAACGGTACACCAACTACGACTGCTCAATTCCTAGTATGTGCACGAGCTTTTTGAGCTGCCAGACGAAATAGCCAGCCGCAAAATACTCTTGTTCGCTCTAAAGCTCAAGTGGATAAAATATGTACTGTCCAGCAGTGTCAATCCACATGAGCAAGCTCAATATGTGCGGTGTATTAGACATGGGCAGGCGAACATGTGATCTTTGCTATTGGACATGTTCGTAGTATCTTGGGCTTCGAGGGCATGTGACCGATTGAGTGTTATTTTTACATTTGAAATGTCCAACACGACCTTAAAACTCGTGCCGACAAGTTCACTGTCGCCTGAGCAATCAGCACAGTTACTCGAGCTTTTAACAATATCGTTGAAGGACGAGCCAGCGATGTGTGCCTTGGAGCCCACGGACGCCGCCCTACGCTACCATATAACCAAATGGGTCACAGCGAAGCGACTGTACCTCAATGCTCCGGGCTCATACTGCCACCTCATTGACGGCCGCGTCGTGGCTCACGGAATGGTCACCCCCCCTGGTGACTTCGCGCCATCACTTTGGCAAATGCTCTGGAGCGGCTTTATCTTCGCCCCGCTGTATATTGGATGGACTGCATTTTCACGTCTACGGCAAGTTATGGGCAAGCCGTCGTCAAGCTCAATGGACTCTGTGGCGTACAAGCTTCAAACTCTTGCCGTGGATCCAGCGTACCGTGGTAGAGGTCTTGGCACGGCATTTCTAAATGCTCTATTGCAAGAAAGGCTTCCGACGGGCGCGATGGTCGTCCTCTTTACGCAAGTCGACCGCAACGTGCCCTTCTACGAGCGGAACGGCTTCCGCGTTTGCTCTGCTGCAACGGCCAAAATTGGGGACTACGAATTCCCCAATTGGGTCATGCAGGCCACAAAGACGCGATAACAACACCCAGACGAATGTAATGAAGTGTTTAAAAGGACGGTTGTCTAGAATGTACACTCCTGTACTCGAACTACAATTTCACTATCCCGACTAGAAGCTGATAGATCGACATCTTTCGTGCTCACATAACTTGGTGTGTTTTTTAGCGGCTTGTTTGCTTTATCACTAGTTCATTTTAAATATCGATTGTGATACATTTGAATCGGACGTACCTCGCGAACACCACGCTTCTTCAGGAGCGTAGTGAAGTTATAGGGTGGATTTTGGCCTAACATCATTAGGTGGCTGGCTACTACGGTGATACATATATCCAACACGAACCTGTGCCCTCGAATCATCCTTGATTAGCTCGGTTTGTCGTAGTTTGCTATCGTATGCTGGTCATGCTTACCAAGGTCCGTAAAGGTTTCCACCATAGCACATAAACACTAGGAAATCATAGTAGACACCGTGTAGTTGATAAAAGAGCTTGTCAACAAGAACGCGCGCACCAACTCACCCCAGACTCTGAAAAAAATCGAAGTCGAATGTCAACAATGAAATCATGCAGCGAAACTGAATGGTCCACGAAGTCCAAGATGGCAGCGGCGAGACGGCTAGTGCTCCCATCAATCCATACATACTAAACTGCTAGCTGACAGCTCGGATGGCGGCTTCCATAGGTTTGTGGAGCGGCTTGAAACATTGTTTACGCTGCGTGGGGGGTTATACCGGGTTTGTCGGAATCGATGTCATCGTTGACGACTTGAAGGTTTCCATTGTCATGGAAGTCACAGTCGCATTAATTGTCATGCTCACGTCGGGGTTTTCCGTAGTCGCGCCGCCGGGTCGTCTTCGTTCATGTCGAAGGCATCTGCGTAGTCGGCGGCGCAGTGGCATTCGCCAAGGACTTGTCAGATAAAGAGAAGTTCCATCGCAGCTATCTTCCCTCCTTCTCGGAGCCATCATCACCTTCGCTGCCAATGAGCATTTTCAGTAGCATGTTGCCTTTGACCACAAGAACTACGCAACCATGGGACAAATGATTTGACCATTTGGACGTGGCTCGCATTTTTGACCTGACACGCAACCTCTTCCTTCGTATCCTTGTTTTCGCTCAAGAAATCTATGAGTTTTGTTCGGTAGGTGTCCTCCGCAGTTTTTCGCTAATAGTAGTTGTTCCGTGGTGCCTACGCGTGCCGCCTGATACCTCTATGAAAACCACGTAACATGCGAAGTCTTCCTGCGCTGTGCTTACAACTTAAATATGCTGTGTGGATCAACGCGAATAAACGTCATCATCATCAGTAGTATGCTGTATCAACTGCTCCTGTTGGTGGGAAGTTATGGCTTCACGTCCTTGGCAGGTTTGCCGAGGCCCACCGTTGATTGTTGAGGAGTTTGCACCGAAAATCCCAGGCAAAGCTCGATCTAAAATCCTGTAGTTTCCTCACACTCAAAAAGTTTGCCACCACCAGCGGTGCACGTCGCTCGTCGATGTTTTGAAGCAAACAAGGTGGCAAAGACGTCGGTTGCAATGACAGAGCAATCGTCAAAACACTGGACCTTTCGTTGATCATGGCAGCCCATCATCAGCAATTGCGTCTCATTCGCCGAAAAGGCTTCAATTTCTCGTGCGGGCAGCATTGAAACGCACACAAAACTGACGGCGATTCTCACAAACATGCGCCTTGGCATGCCTCAACGGCAACCACGTGGTGCTGTTGGCGATCAGTAGCAGTTGTGCTCGCGGGCGGATGGCCCGTGTGCATAGACCGTTCAGGGGATATGTTAACGAGGACTTCGTCGTACTTTCAATCGACCAATTCTGTGTCTCGAAAGTCATTTAAGCTCTGAACCAGTAGCCTCGCACTCGCTGACAACGAGATCAGCCTTCCGGTTCTCGCTGCCGAAGAAGCACCCTCCGCTGACTTGAGGACATGAGGCCTGGCAAATTCGGTTCAATACAAACCCACTGGCAATTAGCTGGCAGCACGACAATTAAGTGGGTGAATCTGTCCTGAAAGGAATCCACGGAGTGATCACCTCGGGCTTCTTGAGTTTGCGGCAATCACAGGCACGGGAACAAATTGCTTCTTCGTCAACTTTATCCTGGGTATGAGGACATCCGAAGTCGGTGCCATCCGCAGCTCTCAGTGAAGCGATGGCGCTCTTGACTACTAATAACAGGAACCTGAACTGGAGGTATTACTGTTCGTGCAACGCTGTATTCGGCGGCAAACGACCTTCATGGGACGTGGCCAACTTTATCCAGCGTTCAGCGGGGCAATCTCGATTTCGAGGCGCATGTCTGCCTTCGGGTGACACCTGCCGTGTCCACCACAGAATTGGTGCCAGTGGCGCGTCGATTTGCAGCGATATTCAGCGCAGCTGCTTTGGCATCCAAGGCCATAGAACACAATAGTAGCTTGAAGAAGCGTGGTCGAGCGTCGACGCCAAACGGCGTGGCAGCCAAGCCGAAGACCCCGGCTGACCACAAGCGCCAGGTCCGATTGGCCACGGCGAAGTCTGCGCACCGGTGGTGTGAACAACTGCCGCTGCCGACAGCACCGCCATTGTCAGTCTCAGCCGCCACGTATGCGCACCCAATCCTTGACCTTCAAGAAATGTGACAGCTGGAACAGGTCGCCGACAGGTCGAAGGAACATGTATCGCGACAGACAGGCGCGCGTGTCGCAACGCTTGCGATCTGGCAAGAGCAGAAGCTTCAAACCACAAACCAATTTGCAGTCAAGTCCCCATGGCATTCACTATCAACGACGCCGAAAAGCTTCCGCTGGGCCTTCGCGCTGGCCAGTTTCTTGTGAGCATCATCGCCTTCTTCTGCGTCACTGCCGTAACAGGGCTCCATGCCGCTGACTTTGCTTTTATCACGGCTTTTATCCTGGCCGCTCACGCTGCACTTTACGGCCTCTTGGTCATCGTGCTCAAGCGTATTGAGTTCTCGCCCTTCGAGACGATTGTCACGGACGGTGTTCTGTTTCTGCTGCAGGTCATTGCTGCCATCGTGCTGGCTGCCAGCAACACCTTCGACGTGTGCAAGTTCCTTGGTGTGGGCTGCGGCGGGGCGTACGTGGCAGTTATTGGTCTCTTCCTTGGTGCCATCATCCAAGCTGTCTTGTTGTACCTTACGTACTCGAAGCACTTCACTGTCGTGAGCGCCCACGTCGTCGTCGAAGACCTTGAGGCCCCCGTCGTCGCCACTCCTGCTGCCGAGTACCACGCGCCCGTGGCCGAGTACGTGGCGCCAGCGTCCGAGTACAAGGCACCCGAGTCTCACTAAGTTCCATATCCGAAGCGTCGAAGCCAGACGCTCGATTGTTTAACCTGTTTTTAACGAGTAATGTTTTGCTACATTCATTAACAGCTATATTGATAAAAGTAAGGTGACAATTTAAATTCTATGGAGTTAATTTAATGAAATTCTCGGGCTAAAGTTTTGATGGAATTTCCAGCGGAGTTCGACAATTCGTCCCGAGCAGTCAAGAACAAGGGAAATGACATCGCGGTTGAATCGATTAAAATCCAGCATATTTTGATAGCAAAGCCACACGGAATGGTACGACACGGTGATGCTGGTGGGCAGGATGGTATGGAGCTGTTGATCATTTTAACTTGCAGGTGGATGTGGGAGAGTCCTCTGAAGCAGCGATGTCTTACTTTTATTCAAGAGATCGCCAACATGAACTCAATCATGAAGGTTCACGTCCACAGCTCGGACTCCAATGATTCCGAGGGAGGTTGCGTGAATCAATCCTGGACCCCCAGTATTTAGATGTATTTTATCCATACCTATTTTAATTCCGGTTCAAATCAGTATCCCAAATGTATGCAAACAATTCATATCCGCTAGAATTCAAGTTTTCCGATAAAAAAGCATTGATTACATGCATCATACAGTTAAACTTGCGCGAGGTGCTGTTGGGGCGGGACGTACTCGTTGGGGTACTCGCCGCGGGGCGTGCGGGGCTCGTTCGCACCAAAGGCTTCATTCATATCGACGGCATCCTCCATGGGCACCTTGGGGCTCGTGTAGTCGACCATAGTAAGACCGAAGGAGAAGAGGTGCAGCACAGCCGTGATGAACATGAAAGCGATTGATGCATGGTACGACGAGCAGTTGATGCCATCGGAGACACCAAGTGACTTCTGCAGCGAGCACGCGTTCTTCAGAAGGCTCGACGCGGCCAGGGCAATCCCCGCAATAAACAGGAGCAAACCGAGAATCGCATCATGACCCAGCAGGCAAGCCTTCGTGGGGTACAGCGCAGGGACTTTGCGAAGCAAGAGCAGGCCAGCCATGGCCATCGAGGCCATCCAGCCCGTATAGGCAGCAATGAGGCCGTAGTCCGCCGACGAGACGCCGGTGACTGCTGTGGCCGTGAGCATGGCGATGAAGGCGCAAGCCCCCTGAAGCCCGCGCAAGCTCAGGTGGATCATATCCTTATGCACATAGTACGAGGACGGAAGGGCGACCATCGGAGGATCTCGGGCAGCGGTGGCAAAACGTGCAATGATCAATGTGCCAGTTGCGTCCGAATGCTTCGATTATCGAACACCATACAATACTCAAGTCACCCAAACCGCCCCACTCCACCCACGCCGTTTCGATGGGACCGTTACACAGCAGAGCCAATCACATCGTCGCAAAAGCGATAAAAAAGTGCCACGAAAAACTCACGAGAACTGCAGATTCGCCGAACGGAAGGCGGCAACAGCTGCAGGCGCGTCCCCAAGCCCAACGTCCATGGCACAGCCAAGCCCGGGGCTATGCTAGGGGAGCGCGGTGTATGTATTTCGTCGAACGGTGACGCACATTTCCGTTGCCGAAAGAGGTTTCTTGCAGTTGCCTTTTTTGCGGACAGAATCATTCCATCGAAGGAACGACAAGTTGCCTTTCAGTGCGCACGGTGCGGGGCAAAGCTGGCGCTTTTCTGGAAATTTTGAGGTGGCAGTTGGCGGTCCATGAACACGCTGCAAATAGCAAAAATTAAGAGCAAAAAATTAAATATATTTCTTGCTCCCTTCGTGGCCACAGACGCATCGCGTTGGACACGGTCCATGTTTCGCTGAATTGATTCCAAGTTGAGAGTTAAACTTGGTTGCTGTGTTCAGCTGGGGTCGCGGCGACAAAGGCTGTAGCTTTGTGGTTTGGAGTGAGAGGGCCATTTTCGGGCGGCAGGTTGTCCGTCGTCTCCAGGTTAAGCAGGGCATCGACTCCGAAGATCATCGAAAGGACAAAGAGCGTTGTCATGCTCCACTCCATGGCGGAGCAGCTCACGTTGGCGCTACGGTGGCAGTAGCGGTAGTGCGAGCCGTCCGCCAGCATGATGGTGCCCCCAAGAAAGAGTACCGCGAAAGCAACGCTGATCTTGATCTGTGCCTTGTGACTAAAATGGGATGATGAGAAGTCATGCGATTCGACCTACCTAGGGATGCAGGCATAGCGACGGAGGATGGCGACGAGCACAAGGTAGCCGCCCGAATACACAAGTGCGGCGGTGGCTGTGATAAGCATGAAACCAACTGTATACGACCCCGACATCACGGACGACTTCTTCACGGGGCCCTTCAATGGAATGAAAACGTGGGAAAGCAGCACGATCGCAATGATCACCACGGCGACCTCCGTAACGCGCAGCGCCGTCGTCATGTAGCTCGGCATTTTGTCAACTACCAACAACCTTAAACACTTTCCGCTCACATCGTTGGCGGCTTGTTCGCAACGGTGCGATGGGCGTCCGCATCTCAGCGTTCAACGGCATATCGTCGTGTCCCAGTTCAGCGGCAATCGCGTCTGAGGTTGAGAAGGTGGCTTCCTCGCCGAATCGTATATCACCAGGTAGAGCGTCGCCGTACCGCCGTACCCGCTCATAGAGTTCAAGGCAGTTGCCTTGTTATCTGTGCACGAAAAGGCCAAGATTGCCACAAGAAGTTAAAGTGGCTTCTTCGACGAATCGAGAACTTGGTGCAATTCCGCCGTTGCCGAGCAAGATCGCCATGGACGCGCCGGTTGGCCTGGTCTATCCGGATACGTGCCATGCTGCGCGTGGTGGTTGCGGCGGCCATCGTGGTCTGCGGCGCAATGCGCATTCGGACGCTCACCGCGGAAGTCGCCAAGAAAGAGGCGCAGCGGCAAGAAGAGCGCGCTGGGCGTACGTCCGCCGAGAAGGTATGAGCGGCTGCCGTTGCCGCGCTCACCAAGCCCAGGAGCTGCGAGCGCTTTTGAAAGCAAAACTTGACGTCTCGAGCGGCTATTACGTCCAGCCCATCGCGACGCTGCAGTCCGTCTTTGCGCAGTGCATTGGCACGCCTCGGCAAGGTTACCTGGCACCATCGACGCGCGCCGCCGTCGTATGTCACTCCAATGTGTCGCCGGAGACCCTCGACGGCCTCGAAGCCTTTAGTCACGTGTGGATCACATTTGTCTTCCATACCAACACAAATGGCAAAAACGCTCGAGCCCATGCCGGCCTGCGCACTGAGGGAGCCACAGCGCACACCTTTCGGGTATGAGGCTCTGTGGGGGACGCCATTGACAAGTGCGCTTCAGGCCAAAGTGAGCCCACCAATGCTCAAGAAGCGACTGGGCATATTTGCAACGCGGACGCCACACCGACCCAATCCAATTGGCATCACGCTCGCCAGAATCGAGAGCGTCGACAAGCAGCGATGTACCGTGTTTGTCTCGGGCATCGACCTCGTCGATGGGACGCCCGTGCTGGACCTGAAGCCCTACGTTCCAGGTATCGTTCTCGCGAAACCTCAGTCGGCTTAAGCAAGCTGCAGCGTACGACTGCGTGCCCACCGCCGACGTGGCCGTAGCCTCGTGGATCGCTGCCACAGTTGCCACCCAGCGGTAGGGCTCTCTGCGTCAGGGTGCGCGTCATGACTAGGCAGGTCCGTGATGTGGACGGACCAAGCGATCGCCGACATCACAGCCAACGCGCGGCGAACGCGCTTCTACAAGGACGACGCCCCGGGACTGCGACAAGGTGCGTTCGATGCTGGCGCGACGGGCACTGAGAAACGCAGCCATCACGGAGGTGCTGGCGGTGGACGTGCGGTCGGCGGACCAAGCGAAGAAGCAGCGGCAAGGCGTGAGCCACCTGCGCTACGACCGACTCAACGTGCAGTATCAAGTGCTCTCGGACATCCACGTGCTCAGCGTCGGCCAAGATACAGCGGCCCTCGATGAGTGCACCGGTGAAGGCGCGGCAGTCCTCGACGAGTGCTAAGGCGTCTGGATACACAATGGCGCAGGCCATTCCTGCCCATGAGTTTAGTTCGTAGCCGAAGGACGTTTGCGAGGCCCGAGTCACCGCCTGCGACGACATGGGTGGAACCTGGTGAGCAGCTAGTGGTGAGCTGAACCCAAGGACGGGGCTCGGCTAGAGTCTGGTGGGTGCGCGAAACCCATGACGGCTGCCGCAGCGCAAGTCGTGACGCAAAGTAGGAATGTATTAGTGCGTCGCTTAGATCTTCTCCGTCAGCTCGGGCACGACCTTGAAGAGGTCGTCGACGACGCCGTAGTCGGAGACCTGGAAAATGGGCGCCTCGGCGTCCTTGTTGATGGCGACAATCGTCTTCGAGTCCTTCATACCGGCAAGGTGCTGAATGGCGCCCGAGATGCCGACGGCAATGTAGAGCTCGGGGGCGACGACCTTACCCGTCTGGCCCACCTGCAGCTCGTTCGGGACGAAGCCAGCGTCGACGGCGGCGCGCGACGCACCGACGGCACCCTTGAGCTTGTCTGCAAGCGTGTTGAGCATGGCGAAGTTCTCACCGCTCTTCATGCCACGGCCACCGCTGACGACAACACGCGCCGACGCGAGGTCCGGGCGGTCCGACGCGCTTGTCTCCTCCGACACGAACTTAGTGAGGTTCGCGGGGGCAACGGCCGGCGCAGCAGAGACAGCACCCGAGCCGCCGGTGGAGGCGGCCTTGTCAAAGCCCGTGGGGCGGATCGTCATGAGCTTCACGGCATCCGACGAGGTGACCGTGGCGATGGCGTTACCGGCGTACATGGGGCGCTGGAAAGTGGACTCGTCCACGACAGCGAGCACATCCGTAAAGGGGGCGACGTCAAGCGCGGCACCGAGACGCGGCACAAAGTTCTTGGAGATGTTGGACGACGGCGCGAGAATGTGCGAAAAGCTCGAGGCGGACTGCACAGCCGCGACGAGGTTCGTGATCTCCTCGGCAATCGCGTGGTCAAACTGCGCGTTGTCGGCGTGCAGCACAGCCTTGACACCAGCGACGGCAGCAGCTTCCTGGGCAACCGCGCCCGTGTTCGAGCCCGACACAAGAACCGTGATGTCACCACCAATCTTGGACGCCGCCGTGATGGCGCTGAGGGTGCCACCGGTCAGCTTCTGACCGGCGTGCTCAGCGACGACAAGCGTCGAAGCGAAGCGGGCCGCCGAGAACTTGCTGAGGGTGCGCAGAGGAGTCTATAACCACCATGAGATCCATGCCCCAGGCATGTTGGTCGCCGCCGCCGACTTACGTGGAACATGGTGTTGTTGACGCAACGGAAACTGGTGTGGTCAGGAATTCCCTTCCCCTCTTCACGTGTCTACTAATACGTCGTATCCGGACACGAAACCGGAATTCGTACCTTCGGCCAGGATATAGTATATTTCAAATAACACGGGTTTCGGACATCACCGCACAACGAAGTGGACCAAGCGCGCTCACGAAAGCCGTCCAAACGGATGCACAGCCGTGGCGCAAGCTTGCTCAGCCAGTCCAGTTTGGCCAAGGTAGCACGGGAGCAAAATAGGATGTTGAAGTTTACACTATTTATGTATGTATATTCTCATTTAGTGTACATACACTAAATATTAGCCGACTCTGGGGTGTGTATCGTGCACGCATTTCTTTTTATATTTCGTGCCCGTCAATACAAATGTCATGTAGAAGAAAATCATTTCAAATTAAATCTCCCCAGTCGGAATGACGTCATGAATGCAGTTTTTTTATTGGCTCGATGCGCGAGTTCGCAGTGTTTTGATTCGCCAGGAAGATCGCGATCCATGGCTTCTGATTGGCCAAAAGGACGCCTCTGGGGATGAGGGGATTGGTCTCCTTCGTGTGCAACCAGGCACCCCAACGTGGATTCGGCCTAGCTGCGGGCCTCGTTGCAGCGAATGCAACGGGAGGCAGCGACTCATTCACAAGTTCAAGCTGGCGAAGGGGCCTGAGCTCTTTATTATCATCTGCCACTTTGGACTTTGACTGTGAACACAGATCAATATTGGAGCAGTTTGGTGTGCTTGGGGTTTGGGGACCCTTAGCCATTTTACTTCCATCACTTGTTTGTGCAAGAAATCTAGTTGGTCACTAATGACATTATCCCTAAGCAGTAAATAGCAACTGGATGTATGGTGCTACATTTGTAAGGAGGTCAAAGCAATACGTTAACACTTGTACTTGTCTAGACTACCCGGTCCTTACAACACGACTGCAAGTCAGAGCCCACCAGGGCGAAGTCAAGTCTTTTTTAGCACATAGTCGCTACTTGATGCGCTGGTAGCGCTCACCCGTAGTGCGTTTGACAACCAAAACTGCAACGAGAAGCAATAGTGCCAGACCTGCAATGGCAAGTTCGCCAAAGCCCCCAAGGTTTGTCTTGGATGATGCAGTCAAAGACCACGAGCGAGGGCCAATCTCCACGACGATAGGTGCGTTGGGTGGCAGTGGCAGTGGCGCCCAAGTCGCGTAAGTGTTTGCGTTTGTCGGATGCACGTTCGGTCCCTTGGACTGGAAGAGTTTGCTTTGCTGCGGGAGTTCGGTGGGTGTATGATTGAAGTACAACACGCTTCCCTTGGCGAATGTTGTAGCTCGTAGAGTGCGAGTAGCTTGGATGGTCGCATTACCCGAGGATATAATGTTTGCAGTCGTGTCTGTGCAGATGAGGGATCCAGCGTTGACTTGACCATTGCCGAAGATTTGGACGCGGCTGTCGTCGCACGATCCCGAAGGGTAGTAGTTGATCGAGCCAGAGCTATACGTATCGGACGACACTTCCTTCGCTACTGTCGCAGCTTCGAGAAATATCGAGCCCGACCCGTATGAGCTGGCGGCAAGGACGGGTGTTACGGCGGTGCCAGCCACGACACCGATGGCACCGCTGCTGTAAGCACTTATAGTCCACCGCGACGCAACCGAGATATGGGAGGCCCGCATGTCGATAGCGCCGCTGCCAAAGGTCGCAAGTTCGAGCTCATTCACGTCAATATCGGTGTCCGTGGAAAATTGAAGTGATCCGCTGCTGTAGGCTAGGAGGCGCAGCTTTGACGCTTTGGTCGCCAGGGTGTCGGTTCCCAAAACCGTCTCTGCCAGTGATGTCACCACAGCAACTGGCTTATTGACAACGACGTGCACGAGGAGCGTGCCTGTAGTTTTCACAGGGCTGTTTGCCGTAAGGTTGAGCACTGAGTGGTTACCGCGCTGTGGTACGACGTATCCATCCAGAATGCGCATGGAGTCAAGGCTATGGTTGACAACTTCGGCGTGCACCGAGTCCAACAACCCGTCGCTGGTAA
This sequence comes from Achlya hypogyna, assembly GCA_002081595.1. NCBI lineage: Eukaryota > Oomycota > Saprolegniomycetes > Saprolegniales > Achlyaceae > Achlya > Achlya hypogyna. The sequence goes on along the minus strand of JNBR01001467.1, from coordinate 5,786 downwards.
CACGCACACTGGTGTTTGCCGAAGCGTTGTAGTTCACGAATACACGCCCCGGTAGGTGAAGAAAGAGACCCTCGAGCGACATGTTGCCCAGGTCCCACGTTCGTGTGGTTGTGGCCGTGGAAACAAAGGTATCGGTCATTGTAAATTGCAAAGTGTCTTCTGCTTAGTTGACGAGCCAGGAGTGTTGGCTCAAAAGTGTTGGTATTCGCAACAACCGTGATGCAACACTGGTGCAAACGAGGCACGCAAACTGTTTTAGCGAACGACGCGAAAACTCAGGTCATTGAAGGAGCCTGTCGAAGACACTGTTTTGAATGAAAATGTAGCTCCCAGGCAGAATGTGTGTACATTTATGTTTGTGCTTCGTGTGGATCGTGTCCCAAAGCCACCAGCTTCCAATAATTGAACAACTCAAGATCAAATAATTTACTGATATTGTTGATATAATTGTATGTCTAAAGTTTGGTTTGAACTTTTGTATCGGATATTTGCATGGTGCGATTTATGACATTTCGTTGTGCGATCTAATCGTCCTTCGATTTGTAAATACAGTAGTCGCTTCGTGGGAATTGCAAACCCGACACGAGAGAGTACTTGTCATGTGCCCTATCGATGGGATTGGATTATTAAGCCAACAGAGCAGGGGCAAAAGGAGGAACACTACAGTAGTTCTGTTCTCAGGAGCTATTGCAATCGACGTCACTCAAGGCGCCCCCGTGATTGGCTGCGCCGCGGCCGTGGACAACTTGGTAGTCGCGCCATCAACATGTACAGCCAAAACCTCCAATTCATGGTATCAAAATGGCGTCATCTTTTCTGCTGGCCATTTTAGTTTCAATCATCGGGTCTATACTTGACATGTCCAACGTAGGTAGTTTGTAAGTTGAGTCAGTTTTAAATTGCAATGCAGGCCCACCGGTTCACCAGTTCGTGTCAGCTGCTCAGCGCAGAATGCTGCCCATCAATCCCCGCGGACTTGAGAATGCTTTTGAAGAGTAGTTCCCCAAACAGAAGGTACACATCTGAGGTCGTGCTGGCCTAGGGCGACACGACGTCCTTGCCAAGACGCACGCTCGAGAGGCTGCGGTTCGGCTCCAGAGCATCATGCCCTATGTCCGCCACACGAACGCTTAACGATGTGGATCTTACGGAGCTCAGCTTCGGCTTCATCATCAACTTGTCCAACATATACACGGAGTTCTTGCCCTACGTGGAGACGTGCTCCAGTATACCAACGTCTTGCACCCGGACAAAGACAGCGCCTCGATACTCGGCAGCTTCAGAGCACAATTAGTGTTCCTCCTTTTGCCCCTGCTCTACAGTACCGTACTAGTATTAGCTTAATAATGCTTGAATTTTCTCCGATCCCATAGAATGGGCTCACTTTTTATGCGGCAGGGGCCACTTGGACCTAAAAGTATGTTGCAAAAAGGGGCCACTTGCGACAAATACTCCCCCACGGGAAACTGGAACTTCTGGGCCGATCTTGGGTTTGAATCTGATTGGCCGAAAAAATGGCGGGAATTGAACTTATTAAAATATAACAGCAATTGACAAAAGGAGAATGTTTCACACGTGAGGCGCCGTCCGCTGTAATGGACAGTGGTATTTTGTGACGGCGATCAGGAGGACGTTATTGGCCATGGAGCGAGTCAGTCGGCCCAAACTGCAGTACAATGACAATACGTGAGTGACTTGCTTTACCTATTGGCTGCGCAATGGAGCATACTGGAGCGCCCAAAAACTCCAGCGAGGTGTCTCCAAGGCTTGGATCTTCTACTTAGTGGTTGAGCAGAAAAGATGTGGCTTCATCATTTGATACATCGAGCAAACAACATGCAGTGTGCATAGAGTGTTTCCATATGGCACCGAGCCAACCACGGTGGCATGAAGCACACTTGCAGATTTCCTTTCCCTACCTTCTTGAGAACGATGAGAGCCACGGCCGTCGTCATTGTCAGCTGTGCTGGACTCTCGTTGGGCGCTCATGCAGCTACTTCTAAAGGCAACCTCGATGCGTGCACTGACTTCAGTAAGTACGCGGAGGTTATAGCTGCGGCGAAGGATTCACAGGCCAAGTGCGCTGCGGATTGCGGCGTCACACTCGAAGAGTTTCAGACCAGGGTCAATGAGACTGTGGCGGAAATCGACATCTACAGCAAGTCAGCCAATTGTGCTACGCTCCACAAGAGTATCCAGAAGGCGTTCGGGGCCGTCCAGCCCCCTTGCGCCGTCGAAACCCATCCCAAAGTCATTTCTACTACGGACTTGGCGGCTATGACCTTTGAACAGTGGGTCACGTTCCTCAAGGCTAAGGCCACGGACGCGGCATCTACTTCAAGCAGCCATTCTGACAACAAATCTACACCAGCAGCGCCGAACGACAAGCCTGCTACCGTCACGACGACGCCCACGGCATCAAAGCCATCTGCGGTTTCGGGTGCGCCCGTCGTTGCCTTGGGTCTCATTTCCATTGCGATTATGGCCATCGCTGCCCTCTAATCACGATATGGTGTGCACAGCTATAGCTCAGTCGTAGGTGTTGTCCAGCACATAATTGAGCCAAATATACGACACGGTTCGTCTCTTCACATGCATGGTTCTCGGGTTTTGGGGTTTCGGACATGAAGCAGCCCGGAAAACAAATTTGTTCATTGATAATCGACGCCCATGGCCGTTAGGTGCAGTACTGTACTGTATACGTAGTGGAGTCCACAGGTCCACGGTGACCGACGTCTGTATTTGGGTCAGACCATTAGGGGGTGTCAGTGGCGTGAATAGCTGGGCTGGGGTCGGTTGATTGTTTCGTGTAAGTTGGCATGATTGAGCCTATTCAGTTCGAGCAAAGTAGGAGGTTTGTGGACATGCTTATGGAGCTGGTGCGAGAGTCGAGCCCCAACACCAACCTTCGTGCAGGTTCAACGCGACAGGAGCTCGCAGCAAGAGCAGGTACTGTTGACCTGGGCTTTTACAAAGTTTTGGCGATGTTGACGAATGGAATGCCGAATACGAAGGATGGAGAAGAGACTTGTATTTCACGCCATAGCCGACAACTCTACTGGATGCGTTGGTAACGAGGGCCTGTCGACCGCTTCAGAAGCATCGCAAGCGCCAGGACGAAGCAGGCCAGAGCGGCTACAAGGCCAGCTGTCTCGACAGTGGGTGCCGCCGTCGAGAGCGATGTTGCCCACCCGCCCCAGTATGAGTGAGTGAGGCGCGGGTAAAATTTGACGGCGATCGGCGTCTCGGCCGGCGCCGGCAGCCGCACAAACGCTTCGTACGTGTTGACGCTGGTATTGACAACGTTGGGACGTGGGCGGAATGTGGGCTTCTTCTTCGACGGGCGGCGCGTCTTAGGCAGCTCCGCAGGTGTGCTGTTAAAGTACTGCACAGCGCTCGCGTCTTGGGTCGATGCGCTCAGCGCGCCTGTGACCTGTACAGTGGCAACGCCGGCATCGGAGGTCGCCACGTACGCATCGACGCAGACGATGGAGCCAAGGTTTGCCGCAGCATCGTCCTCAGCACTCACTTTGGCCGAAACGCAGCTGCCGCTGGGGTACACGTTCACCGCGCCAGCGTCCTCAGCATCAACCACGAGCTTGCCGACTGTGGCGTCGCCCTCGAAGTAGACAGCACCGGCGTCTTGGGCAATGCCCTTGGCGTACGATACGACGGATGTGTCAGCGGCCAGAGCCACGCGTCCGTGGTCTTCCGCCGTGAGCGAGAGCTTGTAGCCGACATCGAGGTGCGGCGTCGACACCTGCACGGTCGACGCGTCGGCGGCGTCAAGCTTGAGCTTGAAGACGGAAATACCCGCGGCGTCGGCGTAGTACACAGCACCAGCATCAGAGGCGCGAAGGGTTACGTTGCGCGTGGCGTCGGCGGTCGCGAGCACGCCGGGGTGCAGCAGCGTTTGTGCCTGTGTGGCTACATAAGACACGGGTGCGTTGAGCTGCACCGAGACAAGGAGCGCCCCGGCCGTCGGCACCGCCGGGTACGCGTGCGTGAGGTTCAGGTACGAGCCGTTGTACGCGCCATTGGCAAGGATCAAATCGAGCAGTGCCTGCGAGTCGGACGAGATGACCACGTCCGTGGCGTTGGCGCCAGCGTTGGCCGTGACGACGACGCGACCGGGCACATTAAGAAGAAGACCGTCGAGGGTGTCGTTCGTGCTCCATGTCTTTTGGAAGAGCCCCGGCGCCGTAATCGTCTCAGACATGCGGAAGGACGCAAAACCCAAAATGAGGCGCTTTTCTAACGACAGCGCAAGAGTGCAGGTCCCGAGTGACGGTGAGCGCCGTGCCCGGATTGGGTGCTGCCACGTGCCGAAGATTGAACCCAAATTCCAATGGGTGCTGATCGTTGGGAGTGCAGCAGTGGGCGTGTGCGTGCCACTGCCAGCACCTGCCGGCTGACGGATGCATGGACCCCACAAATCCCTGAGGAAAAGGAATGGATGCCGATACTCGTGTCGTCCTGTCGGATCAAGCCGCGGTGGACCCAGGCATTACCGACCAGGACAAGTCGACAGCACTGTGAGACGAAGGTCCAGACGAGCTGCTGGCTCCAACGGGAAACTTGCGCGCAAGATGCCAGCGTTGAAGGCTGTTCTGTAGCCAATACCGGTGCATGGGCGTGTACCGAGATTCCCCACTGGATAATGTCGCACGGCCGCTCGACGCGGACGGCCGTCGGATCAGAAGCGGACGGCTGCAATGCACCGCGCCGGAAGTCTTTTCTAATGAACCTTTACGTACCGTTGACATATATCTTGTGATTGAGCATGAGATCGACAGTGTCAAAGCTGCGGACAGTTGCTCTGGATTCCAAAAGATAAAAAACCTGCAACCAACAGGAACTGCAGTCCAAGGGATGCAGCCACTACACGCCACATAATATGGACAGGCGTTGGAATCACTAAACTCGATGGGTGCATGCCTCAGCGCATTCCGCCACCCGAACGCTGCCAGCTCCAGTAGCAAGTTTCGGGTTCGGCGTACACTGCAGAGATCCTATTTTTCCTGATCGGTCGTCCAAGGCACACGAAAGTGTCGGCATCAGGGTGGATGTGCAAACTTGGATACTTCTGGCATCACTTTTTTTAACTTCAAATTAAAATTGTAAAATTCGCAGTGTCGAGCGTTCTTGACAGCACGTCGAGAGATACCCACAACGTGGCGCCTCGTTCCGGTGGTGTGATCACGAGGCTGCTGCCATTTGCAGCGAGCCGCTTTCAATGGCCAACCTTATCTCGATCGTATCGCTTGTTTCCGCGTTCCAGCATACGGAACTTGGCCAGTAGTGCCCTTACTTTTTGACGTTAATTGCATAGATGGTCGCTTTGCTACACCTCTGAGTTGCTGAGGGGTGGCAGCAGCTACGGAGGTTAATAGCTTGACGATGGCGCATTGGCGTCGCATGGTTCAGCGCTAAAGGTAGACACGATGTGTTTGCGCTGCAACGATACTATATTCCATTGCCTAATGAAACATGACAAGTTGTAAGCTGTGGTGAGGTGCAGTCCGCCGAGAAACAAGCCATGCGTGCTGGACGCTAAATTTGTTGTTGATGAAACTTAAGCTTCAAATGCACGAGAGTTCCCATTATGTATGAAGCTGAACGAGAACATACCGCTGGGGTGCAGTAAGCATAGCTTGGGTAGCATTGCAAAAACCTACTACCGGACGATACCACGTCCTAGTTGCTCGGCCTGTCAGCCGCGATAGTACAATACTACGTAGTATATAAAATGCGCCCGCCTATCTTGACACAGGGTGTACAACACC
>JNBR01001466.1:0-29383 GCA_002081595.1 Achlya hypogyna | reverse complement strand
GTACCTTCGTAAACCTATTTGTGCCTTTTTTGCCTCCGGTTCAAGAACTGGCGATGGCGCCACGTCTGAGTGGAATCCGTCGCACGGCAGGTGCGGCTGTCTCCGGCGCAGCGGTCGAAGTGGGTGGATTCCATGTCGCGAGGATCTTCAAGGAGCAAGCCGGCAACGACATTTGCCGGCGGTCTTTGCCACCAACAGCCCTGCGACGTGGTGCTCGCTGGGCGAAGATGTCTTCTGGGAGGCGCGTTTTCTCGTCGTCCCAACCCCATGGGCCGCTGCGAACCCGCCGGCTCAGCCGTACCCGAGTGTATTATGATGCCGAAGAACCTCTGAGCGCAAGGCTGTGCTGCCCGCAGCGATGGCGTTGTGCTCACGTGGTGGCCTGACGACCAACTTCGGGCTGGGTGAACCGCATGTTTCCGCTTCAACGATTCAATCACAGCGCACAAGGGGAGGCCCAGTACCGGTACTGTACTGCTGAGCTGCGGCGGCTGGGGCTCGTTGTCGCCAGCTCCACGCCCTGGGCTGGGATGAGCACATGCCGCGCGTTGCTGAAGCCAACGCGAGCGGCCGACTGTCTCCGCCGCAACCTGAGACCGCCCTCGGCCATTGGTCGATGCGCATCTCGCCCATCACAGCCGCAGAGCATAAACTCGCAGCGCCCAGAGACACGCGACTTGAAGTTCCCCGGAAGATCGCTCACATCACATTTGCCGTCATGGCCGAAACCCGTCTCCTTCCATCAACCAACTTCGTCCTCGCGGTATCGCCCAAGCCCGACGTCTTCGTTCCAATACCGGACGACGCTGCGGACAACGAGCGGCCTAAGCGGGCATCGTCTCGGTCCATGCATCGAGGGTCGTCGCGAAGGCTTCTTAGCCGCCTCGAGTCGATGATCCACGAAGAGCATTCGAAAGCGCTTTTGCCCGCGCGAACTCTGTACGTGACGATCACCGTCGCGCTCATCGGAACGTTCCAAGTGGGCTGGATCCTTTCGCAGCTCAACTACCAGCCCTTCAACCACAACTGCGCTGCGGCGTCGATCCCGAAAGACGACTGCATCATGTTTCCCAAGCACTCGGAAAACGAGTGGACCATGGCCGTCACGTCGTGGATCGTCGGTGCTGCCATCGGCGCCATGTGCAGTGGCGTGCCAGCCGACAAATACGGCCGCCAGCGGACCTTGTACCTCAACGCAATCGTAATGATCGTCGGCGCCATCGTGCAGAGTGCGTCCACGGACATATACACTTTCTCCGTTGGGCGAGTCATCTCGGGCATGGCGGCCGGCGCCGCTGTGAACGTTGCCAACGTCCTCGTTTCCGAGATTTCGCCCATGGAGATGCGCGGCCTTTTCGCCACTGGCCTCCAAGTGGCCATCGCCCTCGGCGCCCTCGCCGTCACAACCTGCCACTACTTCATCGGTTACAGCTACGGCTGGCGCTTCCTCGTCGGCTTCCCCGTCGTTCTCGGCGCAAGTCAGCTTTTCCTCCTTCCGTTCACAGCCAAGAGCCCCGTGTGGCTTGTAGCCCAGGGCGACACGGACGGCGCTCTGAAGGAGCTCAACCGCCTGTACCAGCCATGTGACACTACCGTCGTGCTCCAAGCCATGATCGCATCCCACGACGAAATGGTCGAGGAAACCGCGGGAGTCAACACATGGGCCGCGCTCTTCTCCAAGAAGTACCGCAAGCAGCTCGTGATCGCCGTCGTGCTCTGCTCGGCACAGCAGCTCTGCGGCATCAACGCGATCATGTACTACTCATCGTCCATTTTTGCCAGCGCTGGTGTGTCGGACCCGCGCGTCGGCAACACGATCGTCAACGTCGTGCGCACCCTGTGCATGGTGCTCGCGGCCAAAGTCATGGACAAGTTCAAGCGCCGCACACTGCTGCTGGCCGGCATGGCGGTCATGGCCGTTGCCTCCGCTGGGGTTTCCATCTCACTCGCAGCCTCGTCACCCGCGCTGTCGCTCGTGGCCACGGCGCTGTACGTTGGCTCGTTCTGCTTCTCGATCGGCTCAATGGCGTGGATTGTTGCCGCCGAAATTTTCCCCGACTTTCTCCACGCGCGGTCCGGCGCCATCGGCACCATGTTCACCTTCTGGGGCGACTTCATGGTGGGCATTTTCTACCCGACGCTTTCCCGAGGCAGCGTGCTCGGCGACTACGCCTTCCTCATCTTCGTCGCCACACTTATCGCCTTCATCGTCTTCACCTACTTCGTCGTGCCCGAGACGGCGCAAAAGACGTTTGATGAGATTCAGCTCGAGTTCGACGCCGTGCCCGTCCGCACGCCCAAGGCCGCCGCTGACGTCGAGGCCTGGGACAATTTCGATTAACGAATGCTAGTTTTTGTCTTTGCTCATAAGCTGATTGTCCAAGAGCTGCAACGAGGACTGTGGACGTTGGTGACCTGACGGCTGGCCTCACCAGCGACCAGGACGTCAGCGATGGCCATTTCGTGGCTCTGACGGGGTGCCGAAGACCACGTCTTTTGCTACTCCGGAGCCGAGATGTGCGGATTCCCCAGCCCCCTGCAGACCATATGTGTGACGCTCGTTGGCGTGGGTGGACAAGTGCCGTTCATTTGCTGATCGTTTCATCAAGCGTACGACGACGACTTCAACGACACCCGTTGCAGCGATCAAAGACAGTTGACCCCCAGTCGGTGATGGATGAGGCCTCAAACAGGCGAGGTTCTGGACGCAGTCCTCGAACTCGAGTCCGACCTGATCCAAGGAGCTGTAATCACAGCTTGAATAGCGCAGCACTTTGCAGCGGTATTCAAGCAAAGAGCCAACGGCGGGGCTGCCTGTTGCCAAGGAGGAGCTTCGCTGCGCGATAAAGTACGTCGTCTCCAAGGCCCTCAACGCTGCAACGTGGTCCGAGGCTCGGGACCTCATGACGTGGCACTCGGACACGCCTTCTTAACCGGAGGCACCGGATACCGCTGGAGTGGGATGTGCAGAGACAAGCACTTTCTCAGGAGGGTGGCTGCCAATAGAAAAGGCACCGCAGAAGCAGCAGGGCCAGTTCGGGTGCCATAATCTGATGGCCGACAAGGTCGTGTCGCCGCCGCGGCTGCCTTCGGGAAAGACCAACGAGACCGAAGGAACCTTCGGCCGTAATAGCGAGGACGATTTGGGGGACGATGTGTACCTGCCTATTCAATTCTCGCCCAAGCCGGGTTCGCGAAAGCGCCTCAGCTCGCCGTCGTGGCGTGCGTCGCGCCGCAGCACGTCGCGCCAGCCGCTGAGTCGTCTCGAATCGATGCTTCACGAAGAGCACTCGAAGGCACTGATTCCAGCGCCAATCTTGTACGCCACGATCATCGTCGCGCTTATGGGCTCTTTCCAGTTCGGCTGGCTAATGTCCCAACTCAACTTTCGGCCTTTTGACGACAATTGCGCCCTAGAGCCTCGTGGGCCAGAAGACTGCATCATGTTCCCCGGTCACTCCGAGAATGAGTGGACGATGGCCGTCTCGGCGTGGATCCTCGGTGGAGCCATCGGAGCCATGGGTAGCGGGTATCCTGCGGACAAGTTTGGCCGCCAAAAGACACTTCTCCTCAATGCCGTCGTGATGATCGTGGGTGGACTGATTCAAGCCATTGCCACGGACGTTTACGTGTTCTCTATCGGCCGCCTCGTGTCGGGTATTTCCTCGGGCGCCGCGATCAACGTATGCAACGTGCTCATCTCTGAAATCTCGCCATGCCAGATGCGCGGCATGTTCGCCACGGGGCTGCAGGTCGGTGTCGCCATCGGCTCACTCGTCGTGACGACGTGCCACTACTTCGTTGGCTACGGCTACGGTTGGCGCTTCCTTGTGGGCTTTCCTGTAGTGCTGGGCAGCGTTCAGATCCTCCTCATCCCTCTCACAACCAAAAGTCCCGTATGGCTCATCGCTCAAGGCGCCCACGACGCAGCCCTGGACGAGCTCAAGCGCCTTTACCGCCCCTGCAACACAGACGCCATCGTCAACGCGCTCATTGCGGCGCACGATGAGGAAGAACACGAGGTCCTCGGCGTCAACCGCTGGCGCGTGCTCTTCACCAACAAGTACCGCAAGCAGCTCGTAATTGCTGTTGTGCTCTGCTCGGCGCAGCAGCTCTGCGGCATCAACGCCATCATGTACTACTCATCATCAATCTTCTTCACGGCGGGGGTGACGGACCCTCGCATCGGCAACACCGTCGTCAACCTCGTGCGTACCGTCGGCATTCTCGTGGCCGCTCCAATCATGGACAAGGTTCGCCGGCGCACGCTGCTCTTGACCTTCATGCCCATCATGATCGGCGCCTCCGTGTGCGTGGTGGTGTCGCTCTTGCACGGATACTCGGCGCTCTCGATCGCTGCGACCGCAGTGTACGTCGGCGCATTCTGTTTCTCGATCGGGCCCATGGCGTGGATGGTCACTGGGGAGATTTTCCCCGATTTTCTGCATGCAAGCGCCGGTGGTATCGGGACGATGGCTACGTGGCTAGCGAACCTGCTGGTTGGCGTCTTCTACCCGACGCTGTCGGCGGCCGACTGCATCGGGGACTACGCCTTTCTCATCTTTGTGGGCACGCTCACCTTCTACACCGTGTTCGTCTACGTGGTCGTGCCCGAGACTGCGCAAAAGACGTTCGACGAGATCCAACAGGCCTTCGACATCGCGCCCGGCCCCGTCACCGTTGACCTCGACGCCGATCCATGGGCAGACTACGATTAAATTAACCTATTTCTCGTCGGACTGCAAGGAAACTGAAAAGTTGTGTTCACAATAGTCGCCAAGAAGAGGCTCATGCTATGCAACTACATGTAGGCAGTCTCCCTGAACTTCATGTAGACCATCAGCACGATGACAAGAATGATGCAAACAGTGATGGCAGACATCGTCGCCTCCTTGCGAGCCGCCTTGAAGCGCAACCGCGAACGTCTGTCAGTCCACGCAAACACTTGAATAGGCAGCATGATGCAGAGCGAGTGGAGCAGCAGCAAAAGTTGGAGGAAGACTAAAGTGCTCAGAACGTACAGCACACAGGGCACAAACTTGACGCAGGTACGATCGAAACCAGCGGCTATAGCTTCGGCTAGGACGTTTGTGTATTCGTCACGTGCGTTGTCATATGCAATGTCAAAGTCATCCATGACACCCAAGAGGACTCGAAGCAAAATGAGGATTGCAACGAGGACAATCGTCAGTGCCAAGATAAGCGCAAGAAACCCGAAGTAACTCTAAGCGGACCAGTCGGCTAGTTGGGCAAACGCCACTTGCAGTTCTTGATCCGTGAACCTTTAGTGGCACGTTCTTCATCCGTGCCAACCTTGACGTATATGCAGAACATCTTTTACGTGGGCTTGGTCCGTCGCCAATTGCAGCTGTGTCGCTTAGTTGTCGGTCCCGATGCAATGGAGAAGAGTCAAATGATCTCCAACTTCCACAGCGGTAGCCTTATCAACTCACCCCTAGAAACCAGTATCCAAATCGCTCGGAATTCTTGCTGGCGTCTCTCAAGGCCGTGGACTGTGTGGTGAAGGACAGCACCTAGAAGACTCACCGACCATTCATGGCTGCGTCTGCTTGCGCTGTGGACACGCAGGCCAGGCCTTGTGCTCCTGGCACAAGCAAGCCTTCCATAGCGACGCACAAGCATCGATGGCCGCAAGGCTGCGCAGGGCCGCCGAAGATGAGCTGCAAATGGACCGTTGGCGGCGAACATCCGGCGCTTTGGCCGGAATTCTGGCCGTCCATTGGTCGATACTGAGCACTATCCGGATACCGTTTGAAAAATTCAAAAGAGCAATTTTAGGGGCGGCCATAAGCCAGCACCATGAGCGACAGCGACGAGTCCAAGCGCGACGCCGACATGGTCTCCGAAGATGAGGATGAGGTCCGCGAGTTTGTTGTACCGATGCACCTTGACGACCTCGAGCTTGTCAAGCGTGACCGAATCTACGTCCTCTCCGTCACGGACTTTGCGGACCTGCATAAAACGGTGCACGCGCAGCAGCTACAAGGTCGGGCCTTGCCTGCGTTGCACGCCTCTCACATCGGCTCTAGAGCTCCAGACGAAGATTCAGAGAGATCCTTTGGGGATTGTTGAGTCGGACGTATTTGACGTTCTGTACAGCTTCCTCAAGTATACGTCTCAATTGCCGGCTCGATGACTCATGCCGCGTAGGGCTGTGAAGTACCTCAACGAAGATTCGCGTAAGAACTTGGTGTTCCTTGCCAATTCTGCCGTGAACGACATCGTCAAGCAGATACGCGTCGCCAAGCACAAAGAGAGTCTGCCGAAGTCCACCATACCACGAACTCAGCCTGGAGTAGGCTCCCGGCACGCGCGAAGTGCACTCAAGATAGCAACCTATGTACTTTGCCACCTCCTCATGAAGCTCTCCAAGCTCACGGCCGAACACGAGAAGGACATTGTCAACAAGAAAGACAAAGTGGCCGCGATTCCGAGTCAGTGAGCTCAGAAAAGAGTAGGCCGCCAAGACCAACATGAGTGCATGGGGAAAGCACTTTGAAACGAGCATCGACACGCTGCAAAAGTCTCTGTGCGACGAGGCGCTTGCGCTCTGGAACATGCACCTACCCGAGGAGGTACTGCCCCGGGCTCAGCACCCTTGCCACGACGACCGTAGGAGTTTATCGGCGTCTACACAACCGCCGTCTTTCAGCTCCTAGAGAGCCCCGTGTGTATGAAGTCCCGGACACTAAAGGGCCACTGCTTCAATGTAAGCCGCTTGGCGAGGCGTGGCTCACGCACTCATAGCTCGTTTCGTCGTGCTTGCGCGCCGTGCCCAGCGTGCACCTGACGGTCACGACGTCGCTCCTGGAGCTCGTCTTCGCGCACGAGCAGCTGTCGCTCCCGATCGGCGACCTCATCCAGTTCCTGCATACGCGTCACAACAACGCCAAGATCGCATCCGACCTAATCAAGTCCTCTATTGAACCCTGCCTTGGGCTCACGGCGCCGTAGCGAAATCGCCAAGATCCGCCAGCGTGAGTCGTCGCGCGACGTCTCAGGTACCAAAAACGTCTCCAACTTCTTCGTACGGCATACCGGCGGCTGATCGCTGACCGGCGTCGTTTGTAGGGCCACCTCTCCAAGCTCATGCCGTCGGTGGTTCACGCCAATCTAAGCATCGTACTGCCACTGCTTGACGCCGACTCGTACTACTTGCGCAACGCCGTCGTGACGGCCGTCACCAATATACTCATGGCCGACTTTGCCGCCAAGGACAAGGCGGCAAAACTGGCGTCAGCAACGGCCGAAGAGCAGCAGGATGACGCGGCCAGCGAGGAAGATGAGGACGATGGCGCGGACCGCGTCATCGTAGACAAGACCTTCCGCGTGTTGAGCAAGAGCCGTCGCGACGCGCTCTTCTCTGTGCTCGAAGACCGCGTGCACGACGTCAACTCGTACGCCCGCAGCCACGTGATCAAGTGCTACAAGGACCTGTGCGAACGCGGCGCGGTGCCGCTGGTGCAGCTGCAGGCGTTGCCTAAGCTCGTGGTGGCGCGCATGGCGGACAAGACAGCCACAGTGCGCAAGCAAAGCGTGCAGCTTCTCACAACGCTGCTCGAGCGCAACCCCTTCCAAGACAGCCTCGACCGGCAGTACTACAAGGAACGACTGGACGCGGTCGCGGCACGCATCCGTGCAATGAAGGAGGCGATCCAGGCTGACGTGACGGCAACGCTGGACCGGCGCATGAGCGGCATGCACCTAGATGAGAACGAGATCGCTGAGAAGGAAACGGAGAAGGAAGAAGAGCTTACCAAGCTCCACCGGCTTGGTGCCTTTTACGAGCAAGCGGTTGCCTTCATCGACGTCATGGAGAAGGAGGCGATCCCGCTGTTGCTGCAGCTGCTTCGGAGTTCCGTGAGCACCGACGTGCTCGAGGCCATCGCGTTCTTCCACGCTGCCCACGCTTTCCGCTTCGAGCAGGCGACTCGAGGCGTGCGCGGCATGCTGCTGCTTGTCTGGCGCGCGGACCCGGCCATCCAGGAGGCGCTGCTCAAGACGTTCCAGTCCGTACTCTTCTTTGTGCCGAACACTTCGACGCACCTGACGCCAGCGCAGGCGGCGCAGACGTTGCTCACGCTGCTGGACGGCTGCACCGTGAGTGACGCAACGTGCCTCGAGCAGCTCCTCGCGGTGCTGCACGCCAAGCACATGGTGCCGGAGCGCGTGGTGGCGGCGCTCTGGGACCTCTGCACCGCCGAGTCATCGTGCCACACAGTGGGGCACGCCATCTGGCTGCTGTCGATGCTCACGACGGCCAAGACGGTCCACCGGCCGGCGCGGCTGGCGCTGCTGCTCGAGCACGGGCTGGGCGAGCGCGTGCAGACTGAACACAGCTGGCTGTGTGTGCGGGCAACGGCGCAGATGCTGCAGCGCTGGAACTTGCGCGACAAAGCGGCGGCGACGCAGGAGCATCTCGGGCGGCTCGTGGTGCGACTTCAAGGCTTTCTCACGATGAACGAGGACACAAACGCCGACTGGTTCGACGCGGCGCAACAAGCCATTGAGGCGCTCTTCCACGTCTGCCAGTACCCCGAGGAGCCGTGCGGCGACATCATTGCCACATGGTCGTCGACGCTCTTCCCAACAGACGAGGAGGAGCAGCAGGCCGCGGCGTGCACGGCCACAGAGCTCGCCAAGTTTGTGTTTCTCCTCGGCCACATTGCCATCCGTATGGCCGTATACGTCGAGTCGGTCGCGAGCTCCGTGAAGGACGCGCGCAGCAAGAGCCAGCCCGCACGCGACGAGCCGCAGCAGAGCATGGAAGAGGAACTCGGCATGACGGCCGAGATCGAGGCCGAAGACGACGAGTTCCTGCAATTGCTCACGCAGCACGAACTGGTCGGCGCGTACGTCGTGGACCGCCGCTCCGTGGTGCTGATGCTTGTGCGCCATAGGAACCTGCTCGGCGCCTACGGCCCGGTCCTCGTGCGCCTCGTGGCGAACGAAGACGGTGCATTCGATGACGAGATGATCCGCGAGACGGCCATCGTTGCGCTCTGCAAATTCATGTGCATCTCGTCCGACTTTTGCGAGAAGAACCTACCGCTCGTCTTCACGAAGCTCAAGGAGTCGGAGCAACCCTCGGTGCGAGCACGCATTGCAACAGCGCTCAGCGCGCGTAGGTCCGATGCAACATCGTCGTGGCGCTTGGTGACCTCTCATTCCGGTTTCCAAACCTCGTCGAGCCGTGGACGTCGCACATTTATGCGCGGCTGCGCGATATCGATACGGACGTCCGCAAGAATACGATAATGGTGCTGACGCACTTGATTTTGAACGACATGGTCAAGGTCAAGGGCCAGGTACGTGAGCGGTGGGGACCGAGACAGACCACGAAGTAGATCAGCGAGATTGCGCTGTGCTTAGTGGACGACGAAAGCCGTATCAAGGACCTCGCCAAGCTCTTTTTCCACGAGCTCTCCAAGCGCGGCAACAGTCCCATCTACAACATGCTCCCCGACACGATCGGCCGCCTCTCGACGAGGTGCTGGAAATGACTCTGCTGACCTCATGGTTCGTAGCGACTTGCCCAAGGACCAGTTCCGCGAAATCACAAAGTTCCTTATCGGCTTTGTCCAAAAAGACAAACAGAACGAAAGCCTCGTGGACAAGATGTGCCAACGCTTTGTGACGACGACGGATGTCGCCCAGTGGCGGGACCTGGCCTTCTGCCTCTCGAACCTGTCGTTCAACGATAAGGCGATCAAGAAGATGCTTGAGCAGCGCAAAGTGTTCAAGCAGTGCCTCATTGACGATACCGTCTTCGAGAGCTTCGAGCACATCGTCGCCAAGGTACGCGCTGCCACCGCGACCGACCCCAGTCATAAGCCGCGAGTAGTGCAAGAAGAGCTGCAAGCCTGAGATGAAGGAGACAGTCGACGAGCTCGAGCGCGTTGTGCAGACGATGCACGCGAACGAGGTACCTCGCGATGACCCAGTCCAGCGCTCATGGCCCCGCAGAGCAATGAGGAGGAGTCGGAGACGTACCAGAGCCAAAAGCCCGTCGAAAAGCGCAAGAAGCCTGTGACTGGCGCGACGCCGCGCAAGGCGCGCGCTAAGCGCACAAAGAAGACCAAGACGGTCGCTGAGGACGCCGACGAAGACGAGGACATGGACGAGTAAATGATCAACACGGATTATTTGCAACCTTGCAGAGAGTTGTTCTTGCTCTTGCCGAGTATCTTGCGTACAACCATCGAAATGTGTCTTCGTTTGTCCACGCGAATTAATTTCAAGTTTAACATGGAATTGTGTATAACCGAACTACACCTTTCTCGTTTTTAGCTCCTTGAGCGAACCAAAAGCAGAGGGTTCGTCAACGATAAGCCGAGTGTTTGCTTTCCTTTTGTATTGACGAACCCACCACGCTCACTTTTGCTTTTTCGACAAACGAGCTAAAGAATGAGCTTTGTACGTACCCGTTGCTGCCACCGGCTGTGCTTCTGTAAGTTCTCAATCCGGTGCCAGTCGTTAATACTTTGCACTAGTCTTACTCTCCTCACGATCCCCCTTCCGCGCTTCCTCGCTAAGGGCGTCGTCGGCTTCATGACGTGATTTTCAAAGTCGAGTTTGCCGGCTTTAGCCTTGGGTCCCTCATCACTTTCCTTGCGTTTGTCTTGTTTATCGGTGAGTTCTACACTCGATGGACACGACGAGGCTCATAACCTTGCGTAGGGCAAACGTATGACGTCCAGAAGGTGTACCAGCACCCTGACTACATGGTCAACCCCCAACAAATGGAGGTTGGCCATGTAGTTTGGGTGCTGGTACACCTTCTGGACGTGGCGCACTGGTGGATCAGTGCGCTTACATTCACGATCTACTGGATGCTCCTTCGCTTTCAAGCTATGCGCAAGGAATTGCTTGGGCGACCAGACCACGACACGTAAGTGCCCCTTCACGCGCTTAGCTGAACGAGTAACACATTGCATGGCATTCTTTTAATGTCTGAATGACAATGAGCTTGGGATACGAGACTTTAAGTCTCGGCGAGGGATCGGAACGCTGCGCACGATGTACTCGCAGACGACGTCAATCGTGTACTTGAGGATGCTACAGTGATCATAGTGTTCTAAGCAATCGTCGAAACTAACCCACGGCACTCCCTTATCAACCGTGAATCGGTCGGGCTGAGACGAGCCAAGACAGCGCGCATGCTGTAAGGCGTGGCCCACCACGGACGCAGCTCCCTCTGCGGCCAGTGCGCCTTGGCAAACACAAGCAAGGGCTAGTGCCAGAGATATCTCGCGTACGAGAGCTGGCCGACCCACACCATCGAGTAGAGCGCCAAAAAGTACTGGTGCACGGCCGCGTGCTGGCCACTAGCTATGAGCAGCGCGGCACCGCCCGTGGGCAGCAGCACGACATAGCTTACGGCGATGAGCGCGGCGATGAGCGCGGCGATGAGCGCGGCGCTGCCGACGGCCGCTACAGTGAGCGACATAAAAACCCGAGTCGTATAAGCGCCTGTCGGAGATAGCAAACTTTTATTCGTAATAAAATAAGAACCTGACATGGTAATACCTTTCAAATCATATCGCACTCAAATTAAATTAGCTGTGTACTTTTTCAAATTTAATTGCTCGCTGTGAAGTTGCACCACCAGCGTATGGTTTTTCTGTACAAATATCAAGTCGATTTCTATCATATTTTGGTTCAACGACTCGGGTTTTTAGGTCGCCGACTGTACATGTGCGAGGACCTTGGAGGTGCCAGCATCCTACGTATTAATAGACCTCCTGACGACAGACTTGGATTTCAACCGAAGACAGACCACATTGTGATATGACGTACCCGATTAGTAGATTACTCTGTCATTGCTCATTCACACAATTTATAGTGTTATCTACTGTCATTGAAAAATGGTCGCATTCTAGAAAATTGACAGTGCTACCTAGTGACATTTATGTCCCATCAGAATAAAACGAACATTGTGCACGATTGGCGCAAATCGGAAGCTTGCGCGTTATAACCAGCAAGCCAACAGTCGCGCTACACGCAGACGGCGCTTAGAGAATCTGCTTGTCGACCGTGCAGACTTTTACCGACATGATGACGACGGCGATGGGTCCGGAGGATTTCTTTTTGAATAAAACTTCTTCATGTACTCTGTTGATGTGCATTAACTGTGGTTCATTTTTAGTCCTGAGTGTATTGGTTGATTATACAGTCCTTTGAAGTATTAGTGAGAGCGTTAGTTGATTACTTTGTCACTTCGGCAATTGTTGTGTCATTGATTAATAACATTGTGGATTTATATTCAACCCATGCCCTCCTTGAATGGGCACGTCAACTACCGGAATCTCACTCTTTGGGTTTGAGGCCTAATGATTCCATCCTCGTATCAGTTTTATCTGTGCTGCGTTAGAAGCGCTGGTGCCAACTAACGAATGCACTATTATCGTGCCAGCACCAAATGCTGCAGCAGTCTAAACAATGGAAAAGGCAAAGGGGATATTGAGAAGTGATAAAACTATCCCTGTGCTAACTACTTGTTGTCGTTGGTGGCGTCATAGGCCGAGCGCCGGCGTTGTTTCTAGCTGCGGTGTTGACGTGGAGTTACTTCGGCCTAGGTGGGTCGTGGCCTTGGCCCTGTTGTTGTTGACTTAGGTCATTCCTGCGATGAGCCTTGGCGGTGTTTCTGGCCCTGTTAGCGTAGTTGTTGCTGCTTGAGTTGGCCCTTGTCGTCTGTCTCGGGCATCATCCGCGTGACTGCCATTATCTCTGTGCCCCGAACTGATACAGTGTCGGCGTTTGATACAGAGTTCCGTCGGAATGATGGTCATGATGGCATCCATGTCGGCCTGGCGCCCAGATACGTCTTCATGTGCCGTGGGCGGGCACGACACTATGTAATTTATTAATTAATAGCCACAAAACCTCACGAGGAAAAACGCCAAAACGGGGTGCTTTTGTAAAGTGGTGGACAAAACTGTGGTAGCACTTTGGAACTGGACGGCGGCATTTGCCAAAGCGCCTACTGTGTCCAGACCAATATGTGGTCCAATGCTTTACTACATTGCGATGCTAACGGTACCTCGTGCACGACGAACCTCACGTGCCCACGGGCAGGGACGCTGCAACTGCGGACGCACTGATATGTTTGTTATCTGCGTCGTGGCCTTTACAGTGAGCACGACTTGTGGGTGGTGGGATGCCCCTTCGAGCGGCGTGGTGTTGTGCTCGAGATGATTTCCTTTGGCTATCGACCGACAGAGGACCCTCCGTGGCGCGGCTCCATCTTCATGCTTGCGGTAGGCGCCACGACTTCATAGCGCAGGCTTTCGGGCCCCGCACTCGTCCACGAAGGGCATGTGTGGTGTTGGTCATACGGAGATATGACGAGTGTTTTCTCGAGCCACTGGACGTTCGCCGCTGGCACAAGAACAGGAGTGCGTTCGTACGACCCCAGTCGGTGGGGTGCTTAGCAAAGGCCTCGGTTTGCTCTGCGTCCACAGGCCACACAATACTTTGACAGAGATGTGCGAGAGAAGTAAACATGACCGTCACCGCGGGTGACGCATACCCGTGTCGTGCCCGATGTTCTAGGCCAATGCGTGTCAGCAGCGATCAACGCTCAGGCCCTGCGACTGCGTACAGTTAGCGACCTAAAAACCCGAGTCGTTGAAGCGCCTGTTGGTGATAGCGAAATATAATTCGTAATAAAAAAGAAACCTGGCATGGAATTTCTCGAGTTTTATCCAATCAAAAGAACCGATTTCAAAAAATTCAAGCCAATCAGACGTTGTGAATCACGCAATGCATTTGGAGGAAAACCGCGATTTTTGGACGACACCATGGACTGCAAACACGTCATCTGCTGGGGACAAGGTCCCAGTTACCCCTGCACTGCGTGTGGCGACGCCTGTCACGCCCTATGTTCCGAATTCCTCCTCACCGGTTATGGTACCGATGCCAACCCTGCTGGTGTCTACTGCTCTGAAGTATGCGCGTTTGGAGAGACCGATGAATATCTCGAGGCTTGGACAACTGAAGGCCTACAGATCGAGCCAGCCCGTAAAAGACGTCAGTACAGATACTCAATGAAATAACGAAAAGCATTGCTGTGTACGTACTTCTCTGGATCGTATGCAAGTCCCAACGCCTTTGCTATCCTCGCCAAAATTCCACCGGCAACTTTTTACGACTGGATCGCACGCAAACAAGCCATTTTCGCCTATAATGGTCCGGAGGCCGCAGCGACACTTGGTGGACAAGGCGTCAAAGAGAACAATCCCTTCACTCGTGGCCTTGTTACATTCATGAAGGACATGCGGCGCGATGGCGAAATGGTGACCACACGGGACATGCTCGAGTACATCGCTTGCCACCACAGCGACTGGTTTGAAGCATACATCAACGCCAAAATATCATATGAACGCGCCTATTTTACCCTGCAACGCTACCTTCAACGCTTTGCCCACCGTCACGGGTTTGAGCAACGTGTACCAACTGCATCTAAGATTGCACGTGAGAAGCTGCTCATCATCCGTGACGACTTTGCTCGGTACTTCTGGCGATCTCCACATGCCCATGTGCCAATGGATCACCTGTACAATGTGGATGAAACAGCCGTGTAACATGACATGCCCCCCCGTCGCACATGGACCCGTGTTGGTGAGTCGGCGCACGCGAAGGCAAGCCAGAATAACTCTGATCGGGTGACCGTGGTGCTTACGATATGTGCCACTGGTGAGGCACTGCCAGTGCTTTTTATCGTGCACGGAAAGCCTGGCGGAACGATCGAGAGCGACGAACTGCCGACCTACCCAGCGGAGCACGTGTACGTCGTGGAGGAGAACGCCTGGATGGACCAACGAGTCTGGCTCCAATACCTGTAGAAGCTGCTGCAGGTGCATATGCGCCACCAATCTGTGCTGCTGCTCGACAACTTCGATGCACACGTCACTCCTGAAAGCTATGCTTTCGTGGCCAACGTCATGGGGAGCACTGTCCTACCGCTCCCTGCGAATGCATTTAGTGTATGTCAACCTCTGCATGTTGGCGTCATGGGGCCATTCAAGGCCATGCTGCGTACGGAGTGGCTCAAGGAGCGTACTGCAGCGAGACACCAACAGCTGACGGCTCGGGACAAGCGCACAGCCATTATCAATCGCGTTGATCGTGTGTGGCGCGCCATGAAGCCTGAAACCATTGCGGGCTCGTTTGAAAAAGCGCTTCCAAAACTCACGTGATTTTTCACCTGCATTTAAAATTCATGTAATAAATTGGCTTTTATGGTCTGTTTTTTCTTCTATTTCAATATTATTGTACCTTGAAATGTATCGGACCTTTGTCCTACGATCGAACTTGCTGTCCACCTCTTGTGTGTGTTTCACATTAATACACAAATGCCATCAAGTGATTTATGCGATACAAAAGGTATACATAAGGTTTGTAGAGAATTTTTATTATATTTGGCTCAAAAGCCTGTTTTTAAATATATTTCACACATTAAAGTGCGGTACCTATCACCCAAGCGTCATGATCAAGTCGGTTCATATGGCTCCCGTTGGGGCCACTGCTGCCCTCGAGGAGCCATTTTGTCCCATCACATTGCACTCGATTTTTTGAATTAAATTATGATGGGTTCATTTTCAAATTTAATTGCTCGCCGGGGAGTTGCACAACTAGCTTATGGTTTTTGCATACAAATTTCAAGTCGATTTCTATCACAAATTGGTTCAACGACTCGGGTTTTTAGGTCGCTCCTCCCCGGTTCGACCCACGCCCCACTTCACTTCACTCAATAGCCAAGGCAGTAGTCAGTAGGTAGACTAAAAAACTTCGTAATTCAGTTGGTTTACCCCTCTATCCTCGTCTACGCCGGCCTCGGAAGGGCCGGTACGATATTTTGGTGGAGAAGCAGGGTACCGATACCCTGGGACAGGCTTCTGAAAAAATACATCTGTCGTGACCGCTCAGACCGGGCAAACGCGCTACATGGCAAGCTGACAACACCCGAGTCAAAATGACCATCATTCTGGTGCATACAGTGGACGAGCGCAGACACTGCACTGCATCAGCATGGGCCATGGTGTAATGCCGGATGCGGCAATGATGCCCCAGGCACGCCTCCAAGCGCCACTCCAGGTAATGCGAGCAGGGGCACGAGGCTAAAAGACGAGGCCAAGGCCGTTCCAGGTCAACACCGTCAGCACAAGCGGTGCCAAGGCCACTGCCAGTGCAGGCAGTGGTAGAACAAAACTGAGGGCGATAAAGGCGCTTGGCACGTCATCGAGGCGGCGGCGATTTGCTCTCAGTAGCTGGGCCGCTAGGGTAGGCATGTCCGTAGGCTTGTCAACCTCGCTGTCGACACGGGGCTGGCGAAAGCACTGGACGGAGGCCGCCTCGGCCTAAGAGAGTTTGTTCTCCTCGCGCGTCAAAATCTTGACGACCGCTGATTCAAAATCCGGATTCCGCATAAGATTTGACTCGGGACTGAGATGATGCAAATCCGGATAAAGAGCAAAGAGACCAGCAAAAAGCGCACGCGCGTCCACGAGGTCCAAGTCTTCCGACTGCAGTGTGCGCGTAACGCTGTCGAGACCAGCAAGCGTTTCCGCAAGCGCCTTCGCACGCGCGGTTTGTGCCCGGGACAGTAAAAATTCGTCGATTAATGGAATATCTTGTGGGAATCGCAGCAGCTAAACAAAACGGGTCACCATCTTCAACGCAGAAGACCATTGTGTGGCGTTTCGCCGCACGGGACGCAGTGCCGTGTGCCGCGCAAATTCGCTAGTGGAACGCAAACAACAGAGCTGGGACATAAGTGTGGCGATCGCAACGAGAACATCCTTATCCTAGGCTAGGAGCTGCTGCATTACCAAATTAAACTTGAGTGAGTAGCAACCCACGAGAGGCACCCCAAGGCACCGTGCAATAACACTGTTTGTCGCGCAGATGTCTCCTGCAACGAAGGCGACGTTACCGACATCTTTCTTGAAAACATCCATCGAGCTTAGCCTTAATGAAGTCGCAATGTGCACTCGCGTCAAGCCGGTCCTCTTCCAGAAGTGGTCCCATAGCTAGAAGAGGCTTCCCGACGGTGCCGGCGAGAGCGTAGGTCGCAAAATGCCGCAAAAGTGGGTGGAACCATCGGTCCAACCGTCGAACACCAAGCCAAAGATGGCAGGCATCTCGGCAGCGATAGCATTTGCCGTGGCGCGGGTCACATTCTCTATGGTGGCCTTTAGTGTCGTCGTGCAGGTTGGCGTGAGACGAGTCATGCTGCGGACAATGTTGTTTTCGACAATAGAAAAAGGCATGTTGCACTCGACGACGAACTTGATCCAGTCGTGAAGGTTCTGAGCCTTGGCATTGACAAAGCCAAGGCTCAGGAGCGTAGGGTTACCAGATGCGTGCGCTTGCTTGAAGGTCTCACGGAAGTTGTTGTGCTTGGTCTCCAAGTGGCTGAGGAGGTCTTCTATGACCGGTTCGTCGGTAACAGTGCCGCCCGGAGCCGCCTTTTTGACAGCGTGGCTTAGTCGTACCAAGAGAAGGTCGGATACGAGCGTGTCGACGACTATCTCGCCGCCTAACTGCGTACGCTCGCGTGGCTGGCTGCGAAGGCCAGGGCCGCCTCCTAATCCACAAGGCGGTCGATGGCATCCGCGATCCTGTTACCTTCTTGAATTTCTCTTTCATTACTAAAAACAACAACACCAACAACATCTGGCTCTAAATTTAAAGCCATACCTTTAATATTACCTTTATTAAATTCAACCATTTCTCCTGCTTGAATTTTAGTTAAACCATAACAACGAGCAATACCATCACTCATTGATAAAACTATACCAGTTTCTTCTATTTTTTTCACATTTAATTTTTTGAATATTAGCCCTTGCGATCGCGGTGCTGCCATACGTGGACATGGATTCTTGGGACGATTTTCAACGGCAACTTGTGCAGGTAGCGAGCCGGCTCAAGCCGGGCATACTGGGCCACCACATGCTAGCCTCGCCTACCTCGACATGGTCGATGAAGGCACTGACGACAACGAGGCCACCGCACTGGAATATTCGCCGTCCAACAAGGCCCGGCTCACTACCCACCACCTTCGCAACAACCAGGCGCCGAGGCCAGGCCACCGCCCCACTCCTTGGACACATGTCGTCAATTCAGTGCTTTGGGTGCTCCGGCTACGGACACGTGCGCCGCCACTGCCCGATGCGGCGGCACCAACCCACTCGGGGTGATTGTAGCGTACACGGGCCGGTTGGTAGGACACACGGACAACGAGTGCTCCATCCTCAATTACTTCCGCCGAAACCCGTCGGCGACACAGGCTCTGACGGCGGCCTTGACCCCGGCCACGAGTGCTGCGAACGGGAGTGAAGCTACCACGGGAAGCAGTAACCGAACAACGCCCGCTGCCCATGGCAACGAAGACGTCGGGATCGCTCCGGGTTTTGGCGGAGGCCGCCAGTAGGAGCGATAACGACGGCCGCAGAGCAACTAAGAGCTCACGAACACGGGACCAGGGAAGAACAGAAGAGACACCTTGGTAACGTGAATGGAATTGGTGTGCGGCCTGTGAATACTAGGTATCACAATCCACGACATGCCCAGGAAGGTGGCCCGGTCGGAGCGTGGCCGCCCAGGAACAAGACATTGAGGACGTCTGGGAGGCAGACACCCGACGGGTGGTGCGGGTGTTTCCGCAATGGGACGCCGTCGGTACGCAAGCAGAACGATGGCGGCCACACTACCGCCGCTGGACTGTGGGCGGCGGTGGCCCACGACTGGTAAAGGCCAGCTCGACGCTCAGTGTTAATGTTGCCACGGTCCAGCTCGAGCGCCAGCAACTCGCCAAGGCAGGATTCCAACAACTCATGGTTCACACCAAGTGCAACGGGACCACTGCGGCCATGCTCTTCGATACCGGAGCGATGGTCTCACTCCTCTCCGAGGCGCAGTGGGTGGCGATCGGGCGCCCACCGCTGAATGCTTTTCGACGACGCCTGCGGGGGGCAGGAGGCAAGCCAATCGAAGACATCGGATCGTGCACGGTGCGGATCGAGTTCGGGGAGATGACAGTATCCCATCCGTTCGTCGTCTGCCCCAACCTCGGGTACGAAGGAATCATGGGAATTGATTTCGTGCTGACCCATGGGGTGTCTATGATGACCATGAGAAATGAAGTCGTGTTGGGATCAAGGACTCCGGCGGCCACGATCAGCGCGGTGGCGCCCCCATGACGACCGCTGCGCGCACAGACACGCCCATAGCCGACAAATGGGTGTCGGCGCTGCTGGAACGCTATGATGGGGTATTCGCGAGACGTGGGGAACCCGTGCGACAAACACACAAGTACTGGCATGAGGTGGCAGTGACCTGTGAACCGTCGAGGCAGGGGCACTATCCCATGGATCCACAACGACGACGAGTGATGGCTGAAATTGTCGGACAAATGGTGCGTGACGGCCTCGCAAAACTGGTCAACAGCGCCGAATGGAGCCACCCTGCGTTCCTTCGACCGAAGAAGGCCAATGCCGACCCCGCCGATGCGGCGCAATGGTGCCTGGTGAACGAACTCCGCGCGATCAATCGGTGCACGACGGTAGTGGTAAATTCCCTGCCCCGAATTGCGGATCTCGTCGACCGCGTGGCGAACTCGAAACACTTCAGACTCCTCGGTTTAGCGTCGTCATTTTGGCAAGTGGGCTTCGCCGGGAACGACGGAAGGAAATTCACTTTCTTGACCGAGGACGGGACCTACGAACCGGCTGGCATGCTGATGGGCGGAGTCAACTCCGCTGGAGCAATGCAGGACTTCATGGCCGATACGTTCAAAGGATACCTCGGCGATTTCGTCGATGTCTACATCGACGACATCATCATTCACTCGATGACGCCGGACGATCACCAAACCCACGTCCAGTTGGCCCTCCACCGAGTCGAGGAAGCTGGCTGAACCTTCCGCCGAGAAAAGTGCGTCTGGAATGCTCCCCGAGAGGAGTACTTGGGACACACGCTTGAGGGGAGCGGTGTCGCCACAGCCAAGGCCAGCCTGATCAGGGAAAACATTTCAGTACCCAGGATCGAGGGGCCGGATGAACTGCGCGAATTCCTTGGACGGCGATTCATGCCTGGGTTCGCCACGGTCGCTGCACCCCTTTTCGCCAAAGCCAGCGGCCCACGGAATGCGTTCAGCATGGGCGAGAAGGACAACGCCAGTGTGCGGGACGTGGTTGAATTGGTAAACAGCATGGCCCGCCTCCACGTCCCAGACCCAGAACTTCCATTCAGCCTCACCATTGGCAGCGACTTTGCCACGATAGGCTGTGTGCTGTCTCAGAACTCCCCGCAGGGCGAACGTCCGCTGGGGTTCGTGAGTGCGAGTCTGGGAGTAGACGAACTCCGATACACAGCCGTCGAGAAGGCCATGCTGGCCCTGATGCTCGGCGTACGACACTGCCGGCACCACCTCGACAGCCGACCTATCCAGGTGTACACCACCGAGCTCAACCTGCGGTGGGCACTCGAGCACACCAACCATCACCGGCGCCTCGGCAAGTGGCAGTTCGAGCTCACTCGCCTGAACCTCAGGGTCGAGTGGGAAGGCGCCGACTGCATTACCCACTAGATATGCTGCTAGGGCATGCCCCACAGCACGCTCCAACCATTGTGATGGCGGCTCCAGCTTTTGTCTGGCCTCACATGGACGAGAAATCCGTCATCGTCTCAAGCGATGGCGCCAACCGCGGCGGGCCGATCAGCGTCCACGGGTTCTGCATGTGGGACCATGAAGGCCGCCACATCATTGCAGCGGGGGCGCGACGCGGTGCAGGTTCCGATACGGTGAACCAACAGGAGGCCGCAGGCCTGGAGGCTGCACTGCGAGCCGCCCTCGCGCAGGGACGCAAGGTGGTGGTGGCCTTCACGGACTCCGAGCTCGTCCACAATTTGGTCCACCGAGTATATGTGGCGAAGGAAGAGGCCCTACGGAAGCGTGTGAGCAGCATCAACAAGCTGCTCGAGCGCCTAGATGCTTGGGTACTGCACCACGTCCCAAGAGAAGACAACGCTCACGCCGACTACGTCGCCAACTGGGCTATATCTATAATTCATGCTGTTTGAATAATTTAACATGTTTGAATAACTGTATTTTGAAAAATATTTTTCGTCAAACTTTGGTCACTATATCTATAATTCATGCTGAATCAAACTGTCGAGGTGGCACTGTCTAGTTTGTGATAGTTACTGAGATACAATGATTTAAAATGTTTGAATTGCTGTATTTAAACAATATTTTTCGTCAAACTTTGGTCACTATCTATAATTCATGCTGAATCAAACTGTCGAGGTGGCACTGTTTAGTTTGTAGTTGTTTTGAAGTTATGTACTCCTGAAACGTTTTGTGTGTGTTTAAATGCAAAATGTATTGATGTTACAATGCATATATACGCGTGTAAATGTACAATTTTAAAGGTTGAAGTTCGTGTAGCTTTCTGGAATTGTCGGAGTCGTGCTGGCGGCATGTTGAGCGGGGTTACGGCGTCCGTACATGATGTCGTTTAGGCGCGTAACATAGTTGTTAGCATCTTCCTTGGTTACTTGAATGAACGATAGTATACCGGGGTTGGCGGCTGGAAACTTGTCGCCGAAGTCGCGATGCACTTTTCAAGAGGGTTGTTCGTGCGGTTGAGAAGCTCCATGTCGCTGTCGATGGCGAAGTTGACGTTCCAAGTCGACACGTCGTACTGCTTCAGCCAAGTGTCCTTGAAGGAGTCCCAGAACTTGAACCATTGACGCCCATGATCTTCTGTGACGAGAAGACTCTTGCGTATGCAATTCCCTTTTCAGGGATTTCCTCAGGCGGAATTACCGTGAGAACGTCCATGACCCCAGGCTCCATGGCGCGCTGGATCTGTTCTTTTGGAATCCGCAAGCTGACCATCTTGCGGCGAAATGCCTGCTTGAGGTGAAAAAGGCAGCCAACCAACCGAGCATCGGGGAATTGGTCCCGAACTGCACTAATGAGGCCTTTTTCAAAGTCGCACGAGACCGTGCTAGATCAAAATCCCAGTATATACCACTTTTGCAAAATTGGTATACCTGGGAAAAATCTTGACGTCACATTGAATCTTCACTTGGTTGAGCATCTCCCAGTATGCCCAGTTGTCCTTGGCGTCCATGAGCCCGGCAGGTACGTGTCATGGGCTGGATCGTACATCATGATGATGACGCACTGGACGAAAGGTTTGGGACAAACCCGGAATGTCCCGTCGATGAAAAGCGATAGGTCAGGGTACTGACGCTTTGACACCAGCGATGGATGGGCAAAACCCATGATTCTGCACATCTTCTTCTTGTGAATTGTTGTCGTGTTAAACTGCAGGAAGTACCGCTTGTCGTCCGGGGCGATAAAGCAAGTCGGAGGGGTTTCCACTTCACGAAAGATGTCTCCACCAGAAGACTCCTTGCGGCATCGATACATCCAAGCAACAGCTGGCTCGCGCGGCATGATGAGTATTCCTTGGCCATGTTCTGTGAGGAGTTGAGTCTTTACACGCTTCCACAAAAGTCCTGGCGGTGTGACACGATCAGCAAGGCATTGCTTGGTGAGGATCTCGTGCATCTGGGCTCGAGCATCGTGATGCTGCTCCTCGGCAATAGCTTCACAGTTGTGCTGGTACTTGGTGGTCACTGTACCACCCTTAATGGCAAGACGAACAGGACACTTGATGCGACGGAAGGCAGAACACACGTAGTATTGGGTTGTCTTGAACTTTGTCACCTTGTTGTCCTTCTTGCCGTTGTGCATCGTGTTTCAGAATGAAATTGTGTCAGGAATTAATTGTTACTTTGCAGTTAGCCATTCAACGGCAATTGTTGTGTTAGCCGTTCAATTTTGATTTCTTTACCGTAGCTTTGTTGTATGCGAAATCGTTCGTTTAAACTCTCTTTATTTCGGATGTTTTACCTCCGGATTTCACCCCGAGATTTTTCCCACACCTTTGTCCCATTGGGTTTTTTCCGATATATTGTCCCGAAACTTTGTCCCACATGTTTGTCCCAACGAGCTACTCTTATCACATATCTTAATTGTACACAGTGGCTCTACTGTTGTACAATGTTACTTGTAACATTGTGGGAATATAGATCTTGACTTTTGTATGTGTGATTGACGTAGTCCTTGCCGGATGTTGTGCGTCTCACACTTGTCCCACAGCTGTTTACTATTGTCATAATTTGTCATAATTCAACCAACGACGTTGCCAATGTTTTTTTTACAATGTCCTAGAATTGTCATAGAAAACATGTCATAGATTGTTATAGAAAACATGTTTTATGACAAATCTATGACGTTTAATATGACACCTTCCGTGGATGGCTGAGTTCATCCATTATCTCGAGCGATCAAGAGACGAGCCACCGGCGACACACAGACGCGAGAACGCCAACGACTACGTCATGGACCGGGGCGTTCTACAGTATGTAAGGTGTGACCCGAGCGGCATACCGTCGACAACATTGTGAAGGCTGACTTGTCCTCGTTGCCCCGGCTTCTATCCGCCGTGAACTCATCGCTGGCGCCCATGCTGGGATGGGAGAATCACACGGTGGGAGCGCTGAGACCTTGGACAAGCTCGCGGCGGGCGCATTTTGGCCCGCCATGCGCCAAGATATCGACGCATATGTGGATCACGCGGATCGCCCGGGGATCACCACAACCCATGGGAACAAGTTCGTGCTCGTCGTGACCGACCTGTTCACCCGATACCTGTGGTACATCCCGGTGGCTGACAAGTCGGCCACGACGACCGCGATGGTTCTGAACGACATTTCAGCCGTTTGGGGCACACCGGGTGTTAGTCTCAGACCGCGGCCTGGCGTTCACCGCCATCGTCTGCCGATGCCTGTACACCATGTACAGCGTGAAACACTGCCCCATGACCGCCTACAGACCGCAAGCCAACGCCATCGTGGAAAGAGTGAATCGCACCGTGAAGGAACGACTGCGTGCCTTGATTCTCGCGCGCGACGACTGGGACGAGCACCTCCCGACCGTCACGACAGCCTACAATAGGAGCATTCACGGTGCGACTGGTTACGCTCCATTCCATGCGGTAAATTTAAATAAAATCTCTTTTTATAAATGAATTTAAAATAGTTTCAGAAGGTAAAATATGTGTCAATCCACCCATTTGTCTTGCTCATCACCCATAGCATGAATAACTGAACCCGCACCTAAAAATAATAACGCTTTAAAACAAGCATGATTTGATAAATGAAAAACTCCTAAAGAATATAATTAGATAATTCTTTGCACGTGAGCCGTTCACGCCCACGCAACGAATGCTGAAACGTGGCAACAAACCTGAGTTCGACGATTGCGCGGCCTTCCTGGCACGCATCCTGCCGGAGTCCGTGAAGATTACAGACGACATCAGACGAGCAAATGATGAGGCACGCGCCCGTAACAAGGCAAGGGACCAGAAGCATGCGGCATGGTTGGCCACCGGGGGAAGCCGCGCCGGCATGTGCGACGTAGGCGCACGCGTATGGCTGGCTGTGCCGATCACCCACGACTCCCAAGGGGTACTCCCACCGGGCAAACTCCGAAGCCGCTGGCGGGGCTATGTTAGGCGATCATACGATAAGCCTCTTTCATAAACAACCAAGACCAAAAGATTAACGCCTTGACACGAAGCATTAGTACCCTTAACAACGACTGATTGAGGCATTTGTTCGAAATGCGAAAGCAATCGGTAATCATAATTCGATGTACGGTGGAGAACTTTTGGAAATCAAATAATCCGTTGCTAATTTCATGTGAGTCCCCCGTTAAAAGCATTGACCTTGGCGAACTCGTTGTGAAACATCTCGTGGTCGTATTCGATTGATTTGCTGAATACATTATCATTACCGATTTGAACCTGGAAGTCTCGAATGTTCGAGCCGGCTTGGCATGTCCATGGAGCGCTATCGAATGGACTTTGAAATTGTTCGGTGTCAGCGGCTGTTGCAAAGTTCCCACTCAATGTCTCGTGAGTATGGAATCACTGCTACATATTTAATACCCTTCCAACTACCTGATAGATTGAGCGTAAACGGAGCATTCTGTTGTGTAGTAGTTGCTCCAAGGCCAGCTATAACTTTAAAATACTGCGCATATACATCAGGAAAGGTGGTGCTCTTAACTGGATAAGATACGATCGTTGTTAGATTAGCGATATCATAAAACGGTAGCTGCAATTGAAACGACGAGAATGGGAAATAGTTTCCAGAGACAGATAGAGGAGTTAAATAGTTTTGGAGGACCCCGAATCAACTCGAAGACTACCACTTCCAGTAGTTGGAAGCACACCATTCATGGCATTATTGACAGCAGCTGAAGCTACCATAACAGGGCAAGTATTACCACTGGTCATCGTAGTAGAAGTCAAGCTCATTGTAGAGGGGAAGCACCTGTCTAAGCAATATCAGTATAGCCAGTGTTGAATTTGATATTGATCTTAAGGTTGGGGTTTACCATTAGGTCAAGTTGTTTAAAAATTGGATGGATATCCACAAGACGAATTTCGAGTACATAGTACCAAGTTCCCGCAATTTGACCGGCAACCGCAGCTACTACTGCACGTAGCTCCTGTAGTTACGAAAGCACCTTTACGTTCTGCTGGGCCATATTTACTGCGACCCCAGATCGAGTTGTAATCCAATTATAACTGTTCAACCCTGTTTCTGTAACGATGTGACCCAATTGTCAGAGTTGTCCAAGTATCTTCTCATCTACAATGACCAAATTGGTCCGGTCTACATCGTATTTCTGCTTTTCACCACTTGCCCGCCCAGCTATTCCTGTCTCTTTGCACAAGTTTTCATGTTTAGGTAGCAGACCAGGTTATTACTTTTCATTAGTAGCTAGCTCGAATCTAGCTAGCTGTCTAGGAATAAAATGTCAATATACTCACTTTACAATTTCCGATCGACTTGGCTAGTCCACACTAGCTACAGCTTGCTCACCTGTCTCTCCAGTTGTGCCCGGAGACGTCCGCAGCCCAACAGTTTCTGCACCACCAGAGCTAATTGCACAGACTGGTTGAGGGTTCGAGTACAATCTACTAACAAATCCAGTATTTTCACCAAATTGAGTAAATTCTGGCACTAATCCCGGTGTAGCTGTAGTATTAGTTGTATTATTAATTCAGCCATCTCCATTTGCTGATGCAGCAGACGAGAAACCTAAACTCTGCCAGTCATCAGTAGCTAAGAACGCATCAGCACCCATTTTTTCAACATCAGCTGCCGTCCACTTGGTCATACACCCTAAACTGTAGCTCGAAGGTTATTCCAGTACATTTTGTAGTCATCTTCAGTCAAGATAGCTTTACCATCAAGATCAACACTTAACGAGAGGATTACATTCCAGAAACCACATTTCAAACCTACAAAATAACGATTCATCGCTGTTGCTAAGGCTCCAGCAGAAGTGTTTTAGCAGTCACTACATAGGGCGCTACGATACAGCCATCACAAAGAGATGCAAACCCGTTTGAGCCCGTTAATGACTCGCTGCATCGATTTTAACCAACCCACTTTGACTCAACCCATTCTGACCGTTTGTAATGGTTACGACGCGCTTTGATCGTGAAATATTTTGGCTTACTCTGGAGTAGTTGCTTGATCAAGCAAAAATTGGTCAGCTAGCTGGTAATCAGTCATCCTGTCGATTAAATTCTATATCCATAGCCATATAGATGATGAGTGTAAAAAATTAATTAAACCGATCACTTCGGACCACGATCTTTTTAAGCTCGCCGACAGATTAGGGATTCATATTGATGAAGTAATTACAATCAGTGAAGTAGATGAGTCTGTCAGTAAGCAAAAGACTTATTTGATCCTTCTCAGATCTAATCAAAATGTTGGTCATTGGGTATGCTGCTCCAATGGGTTTTACTTCGATTCTATGGGTGTTGGTCCGGAGCCTATTTTAGGCATCATCCGATGCAACCATATACTGCTTCAAGGTACTTACTCAGAGTAAGGAAGTTGTACTTCGAGATTCGAATAGACATATATCCATTACCAGACTTGATGATATTGATATCTTTCGACGATTCAAACTGACAGCTAATTTTGCAAACTACGATG
The DNA here is from genome assembly GCA_002081595.1 of Achlya hypogyna. Taxonomy (NCBI): domain Eukaryota; phylum Oomycota; class Saprolegniomycetes; order Saprolegniales; family Achlyaceae; genus Achlya; species Achlya hypogyna. Next base: position 2,254 of record JNBR01001466.1, on the reverse strand, counting down.
CTTTAAGAAGATTGATGTCGTATCTTGAACTGTTGAAACCAATCACTGGTACAACTGATAGATGCTTTTCAAGCTTTACAAGATCATTATAAGCTTCTAATTTCTTAGCACCAGGTTCAGCCTGATTACACGCATCAATTATAGCCAAACATAATTTCTTGTATTTATCCATGTTTTGTTTAACGATATCATTTCTCATATTGTCCATGATGGCAAATATGCGTTCAATTAATTTAAAACCGCATTCAAAATCGTATTTTCCTTCAGTATTTCGCTCTCCAAGCAAGAAAGTCGGTTTTGGTTTGACAGTATTGACCAAGCTTACCGATATTGGAATTTGCTTGTTGATGAAAGTAGTGCCCTCACCCTGCTTCTCTTCAACCTTAACCAACATGGCTTCGAAGTCAAACACGATGAAGTGTTCAACCATGTAGACCCCTTCAGTTCGTACAAAAACATATTTATCGAGCAAACGATCGATTAAGTGTCGATTTAATCTGTATGGTGTTGGTTTGATTGGGAACGTTTTGATCTCAATCTGCACGCACTTATTTTTCTTGTGGTCTCTACGGCGAACACTATTCTCAAAGAGCATTCCACACTTTACGCATTGAAAAGACTTAAGAAGCTTATCTACACAACGAATATACGTAGCATGATTGTTGTGTGATAGGATCGGAATTGTGGTATCACTGTCCCCATCTGACTCACGGATGCGTTTGTATTCATTATCCTCTTCATCTAGAGCGTAGACGTCGATATTGATATTGAAGCATTGCTCTATCTTGTCGAATTGGAATACATCAACAGGCTTAAATATTCTGTAGTACTGCGTTGTGAATGAATCGCCGTTGAACTCACAGAATTGTTTAACTAGCTCTTTGATTGGCTTGCTAAGCTTGCGTGGATCAACACCATTCTTACCCTTCTTTTGATCGACTGGCTTCTTTGCTTCTTCAGTACATGCATTGTGGTAAGCAATGCAATGAAAGACACACTTGTTCTGTGTGTTGGTAGGGTTCATGATATTCAAATCATTTTTGATAAAGTCTGGCTTTGACGCAGCATCATCCCGAGTTTATAGTTAAGAGGATAAACATATACCCAGGATGCAGTGATGCTAACTAACTTATATGCCGTCGATGCAAACTTTGGAATGTTCTCAAGCTCTTTAGACTTGACCATCTTACCTTTTCGATATCCTTTCGCCCATGAACAACGAAAGGCAACTCAGATGACGGAGTTAATATTAGGATTGTAATGGACCACATTGCCAGATCTTGTATCAATGGCATCGTAGCCAAGCGCAATATTAATCTTGAATGCGTTCTTTTCAGATGACATACTGGTCTCTACACGATCATGTTTGTGTATCAATATGAGCATACTTATGGACATCAAAGGTTTCTTGCGTCTCCAAATTGTACACTTCAGATTTCTTCTTGTGTGTCAAAGCATAGTTTAACTCTTCAAGAGGAATATTATACTTAGATGAGAATGCTCGTCTAACCGATATCTTATCCAGATTTGAAACGTATCGTTGCTTTCCACCTCTGCTCCCTGAAACGAAAACTCGGTAGTTGTCTCCCCACTTCGAACAGGGATATTGAGCGCTTTGAGACCTTCCAATTCGTAAGGAACATTCTTATGATTAAATTGGCTGGCTATATACAAGTACATATCTTACTTCGGAATTAAAAAATAATTAACTCGATATCGAGTCATTTATAATAATATTTTAGATAGAATCTTCACCTCCTTGGGCAGCTGCCATTTCTTCGCCTTCTGCATATGAATATGCTGTTTGTTTCGGTGGTAGTACGCCAGCGCAGCCTTTCTTCTTGACTCATTGAGCCTATTATATCTTTCAATCGCTATATCATCCATTTTCTTGTCCTATATATCAAGCACTATTTTTTCAGGTTCATAAATAACTATCCTATGGAGAATAATCCTGAGATCTTATTCTTGAGTAAAACCCTGAGATCCAATTCCCAAATTAAATAAATACCCTATGGACCCTGAGATCTTATTCTTAAGTAAAATAAGTAATAACCCAGAAATATTATTCCAAAATAAATAAAAATATCCTCGGCATAAAGTAGGGTAGAATATAATCTGGAAAATAAATTAATCATAATATATGGGTAATAACCATGAAACCTTATTCCCGGGAATAGTGTTTGCTGGCTACTACTGGTAATAGTGTTTGTCGCCTATTCCAAGGAATATTGTTTGCTGGCTACTACTGGTA
>JNBR01001465.1:197-68489 GCA_002081595.1 Achlya hypogyna | reverse complement strand
CGTGTTGCTTTTACGTTGTCTGTCTCTGTTGCTTTTACGTGTTGTTTTTACGTTGTCTGTCTCTGTTGCGTTTGCGTTGTCTGACTCTGTTGCTTCTACGTTGTGCATCTCTGTTGTTTTTATGATTGGCTTAATAACACTGGACAGGGATATACGAAAAGTCGTTGCGCAGAGCTGTTGTTAGCCGCTGTTAGTAACACTACGACATCATGGACGACATGGATAAGATTAGTAGTAACGATTGACGGCTTAAGAGTTTGCAAGACGTTGTGAGCGGCGCGGACGTCACGTGAAACACTAATTAAGTGAGCGTAGAGGCGTTCTACAAAGAAATTCCAGTACACCAACAAAGTTGCAAACGAAGTCTGTGCCAACCGGAAGCCGACCACAATTCAATACACCAGCAGACAATAGTGATTAAGCGCCTCGAGATTAAGCGCAAGACTGTCATGACAAAGAAAATGCTCGCTCTTGGGGTCCTTCAGAATATCCGCCTTGATCAACTCGTAGCGAATGAATAGCATATGAAAAAAATCGCCATGAAGGTTGCTGATGCAAAAGCCCGGCTCGAGTTGCAGTCGTTGGGCAGGGGAAGCTGCGCTTGAGATCTTGAAATTAGAAAAATCAGAACTCCCTGGACAAATGATTTAAAAATCACAAGCAGCTACCCCCAAGACGCAGTAGAAGAGGCCTTATCCGCGGCTTCTGACGTTCGTTATGGCGCTAATCAAGTGTTAGGCAAGGAGGCAAGTTACAGTCGGGGCAGTCGAGGATGCTGGCGTTGCACTTGCAAAGGCGACACGTGTCAATCCAAGCACAGAGCGACTTTTCTGTGATCAAGTTGTGCATGATTGTCGCAACCAGAAGTATGTTTATGAATTGTGTCATTAGTGTTGAATACTCTTCCTCGCGCGCGCGAGGTGCATGCAGAAGCTTTTTATATGAGTAAACGAGGTTGAAGCACTCGTGAGCGCTGTTCTATTGGTCTCGAAATATCAGTGTCCTGCAAACGCGCACCCTGCAATCTGTATTCAGGTGTCAATATTTTCTAATCCTTGCAGATTGCGAGGCCGTCTGCGATTGGCTAATATTCCACTCAACTTGTACAATCTGCATTTATTATTGACAAAAATTAGTACTATAGGCGGAATATGAAGTGTGGCACTTAATAATTAAAATATTGCTCATCGAGCACAGTTAGTCCTTCAGGGCAGCGCGATTGGAAATTTCATAGGTTTTACACCAGCGGCCGCAAGGTGCCGCCGCTCGACTTCAGTGGCATGCGTGCCTTCAGCCTGACGTTAATAGCACCGACGTCTGGAAGCACGCAGCCTACCGATGCTACACCTCATTGACAGTTGAGACGGCCTCTTGGTATCATCAAGCTCTAACAATTATTGGCCAATTTTGTACAATATTCGGAAAGAGGATCATCGCAAAAATACATATAAGTCTGCAGAGAACCACAATCTAGAATTCAATAAAACACTTTTCAATCGCAAGTATGATGTTGTTATAATTAGTATTCTTTTTCGCAAAATCCGTGAAATTTTACAGATACCAGCTGTTGAGTCAGCAATACGCTATAAAACAGGCGTTCAAACAATAATGTTTTGTTAGTCTAGCAAGAGCCACTGCAATGTGGGTAAGCAACTGATGCTGCTTTATCGGCCATACTGCCGTGCCTGGTATTTGCTGCCTCTAAAAAGTTAAAATACCACTGGTAGCACAAGAGTTTTAGGTGCCAGTAAAGACAGTGAATATCCCTGGTGATCATCATAATCCCTATCACGATTACTAACTTGCCATCATGTCGACTGCCAAAGTGTCGCTCGCCATGAATTCCGTCTTGTCGTCTGTCTGTATACATAACGAAGATATTTGGTTTCCATTTCTTTTAAATGTGTACCTCGTAGCTTAAAATGCGCTGGCAGGTTTTTGTAGCACTAATTTACATATAATTCGTCGATAAGGCGCAATCAAAAATCAGTCTCATGCTCATAATTTGCATAATGTGAGTTTCTTGTCACATGTTGGTAATCAACAATATTTGATATCAGATTCCAGACGTATGCTGGAGATCGCCCAGAGTTCTTGTACCATTGCAACGACCAGTTTCCCAGACTTGGGGATTGATTTTGACGGTAGAATGGTTGGAAGTTGGTCACGGGCTGTCTCCCGTATATTCATAGTTTATAACCAACAACTGCTAATATATATAGGCGGTGCAGAAGTCCAATTGCATAATGCAGTTGGCCAGAATTTCTGGACAGTCCAGAATATTCTGTAATCGAATGGGCCGTTGGGGTGCTCTGTCGAGACATCCATAAGCTCTTCTCGATTAGCACCAGACGCCGGACTGCATGAGACGTCCATCACACTGTCGTGTTACCGCAACTTCCACTGCCGAACCCAAAGGTAAGTTCTGTATTATTTTTAAATGTTACGACTATATAATATATTGTAGATGAATGCACGCACGCACTCATTTATTCAATATGTAGTCCATTATTGCACTATATTATCGTATAAACGAGCTACCAATAATGCATACTTGTCAAGAATATTCAACTCTACTCGCGGCAACCATGGTAGAGTTTTTGCAGAATGCCTCAACAGCACGATTTGGCAAAGAGGAGAATATTAATATGCTTTTCTGTGCGAAGATGAGAAGGTGTCACTGGAAATTAAGAAAAATCTGACGATAACGCTCTAATCTTAGTCTAATGCTGCAGGATCAAGAAAAAAGAGAAATGCACTGAAGTTTCGTGTGTACATATGCCTAGTCAACGTTAACAGAAGAACTTTCGACTATAGCATAATAGTAGAGTTGCCAAATACATTGGTACTTACTATCATAGAGCACTAATGCGTTTACGATTTTTATACCGGTTGTACCTCTATGGACCAGAATGTTAGACATGTTAGTCGTCTGTTTGTCACGAAACTAGTAGCAGCCATTTTCACACATTCTCCAATTAATTGCCTATGCCATGCATACTAGGGCCTGCCTTTATGCCGACATCTCTATCTTAAGCTTCATGCTAAGTCCTTAAGCATTCTGGATCATCGGATCTATACATGCCCAGACTTATGTTAACCACGCTTATTGTCTGCGTCTTCAGCACTGGCGTAGTGACAGGCAGCTTTCTGTTCTGCTTAAAGTTCGCGCGTTTTGTGTGAATCGTGCGGAAATCTGCTACCATCGACAGGAAAACCAATTAGCGGTCAAAAATTTTCTAGAACGCGTTCCAATCGGCGCCAAGAACGACTGTGCGAAAAACAGGTACAATACGTTAGTATTGCACTACTGGATCGTCCTTGGCCATTTCACTGCGCTCCATCTAGCTCATATTGACGTTCCAAGTAGTCCGTAGGTTGAGACAAACCTAGGCGAGCGCAGCCACGACTGGGCACACGTTCCCGCCTTGAACAAGATATTCCCGAGATTTTCCCGTCCATCAAAGACACGCTTTGCAGCGGAATTCGCGCTGTCACTGGCGACAGAGATGGCCGGGTAGAGAGACAGTCATCAGAAATCTTGTACAGCACCGGGTACTTGGCTGTGTGCGACGCCAACAACTTGATGTCGTCGCTGTCCTTCATAACCCTCGAAGACATGGTGCTGGGTGGCATGATGCTTCGAGATCGTCCAGGTGCTCGTGGTCACGACAAACGCAACGTTGCAGTGCTTGCAACGACGCTTGTCGTTGATGAGAAGTGTTGTGTGCCTGTGGACCCCCGACTCCTTGCGCGCAGCCGCCTTTGCCCTGCCTGGTGTTGGCTGTGTGCCTTTGGGCTGCAGGCGTCGCGGTGACTAGGATACGTTAATATTCAACATGTTATCGCTGCCATCTTGCTCGGCACTGCCAGTGGACGTGACCCGCTTCATTTAAGTGTAGCTTCTTTACCATTGCGAGGCATACATATTTCTAAGTAACTCACTTTTGGTTTCTCTCATGGGAACAACACCTCGAAGCGGGTCACGTCCACCAATGTGAATGGCTCCATACCTGAGCCGAACTTAAGATGACAGGTTCGGCTCGGTTCGGCTTCGAGCCGGCTCGAGAAAATGGAGCCGGAGCCGGTAGAAGCCGAGTCGAGCTGTCGGGTTCACAGTTCGAGCCGAACCGTGGTGGGCCGTAGACACCACCATCGCGTGACAGACAGCATCGCTCTTGCGAGGGTGAAACTGAACGGATCGATGAACGCTGTCATTAGGGTCTCACCACGTGGTCCAGAACGTCAAGCTTCCAGTGTACTGGACCCCAGAAGGTGTTTCTCGTCACAGTGTCCACCGCACGATCATGATACAATAAACTCGACATCCCCGCAGAGTTTTATGACGAGAACCAGCATGATGGCGCCTCGGTGTGACTGGACCCTTCCCGAAGTGTTTCGTCACAGGGCCCAGCACGGCATACACGATAAGATAGACTAGACCTCACCCGCAGGGTTTCACGACAAGGTCCAGCGCAGCACAAAGCATGGACCCCCCCGAAGGATTTCGCCACGGGGTCCACCTTGTTTCGTTCCAGAAAATTCGTAGCGGACGTCTAGGTGCGTACTTGGCCCCCGCATGATTATCATGTCAATTTCAATACAGAGATATATCAACATTAGTTTGACCTACTCTGTGCGAACCTGACTTCGTCGATTGGGCCGTCCATCATTCCCATGGATGGCGCTAAGTACCACAAACGGACTTAAACCTGCAGCCAACGGCAGAATGGCTGAAAGCGGATATCAAACATTGGCTTCGGTACGTACATTGCAGTCTATTTTGAGTTACTACGGCTACTCAAATCCAATTTTCGATGCCATGGAGTTATTTTCGACACCCGAACGCCCAAAGCCGAGTTGCTTGTGCTGGATCGGCGCCATCGACAGCGCGATCAGTATGCGTGCGTTGCGACAGCGCACTCTTGGAGGCACTGAGTCCTTCATACGCCTCCATACTACCCAGAGCTCCCGCCAATCGAGGTGGTATGGGCAGTGGTTCAGAATTGCATCGCCACGGACCCAGCGACGGCGCTGCCGGATGCTCTCGGGAGTATGCTTGAGTCATCGTTCGCCCAGGCGCACACGGGTACTTGGACGGGCGCTTACCGGAAGGCACTATACTTTAAGGGCAAGTGCCACGAACTTGTCGATGCCGTCGCTCTCCACGACGACGACTACGTTGCAGTGGCCGTGACGACGACGTAAGAGTGGAGCCTGAAGAAGCGCTTGACGACGCTATGATATGCGACGCGGATGAATTCGAGGAGTCCATAACGAATTCAATACATTGTCTGGAGTCGATTAAAAGAATATTGCGTGGCGGTACAAGAGCTGGGAAAAGCATGTGGTTGCATTCATCGGAGCATATGACCTTGCATTACGGCTCAATTTTGTTGAACGAAGACATGTAATGATCTCGTTACGTTGTGCTCGGCTGGCTTGAGCCAACCAGCGTGCTCAATTTCATGGCAGCTGTTTCGCAAATCGAGGTGCCTCCAAAAAGCACAACTTTTCTTGCGGCCGAATTGCGTGGCTGCATATTAGACTCATGATTTGTATTTGCCATATCCTGAATCTACGAGGACCCAGAGTTTTTGGATAGCATTCAGAAGTGGCAAACGACATTCGGAAGATAAGTTATAAGACAAAAAGTGATTCCTGTTTCCAATTGTCCCCTAGAATAGTCGTAAGATTCGTATTTTTATCCCTTTACCTTTAATTTTGATTCACTTTTCAGGTGAACACTATCCGATTTCACCGACATATTTCTGGAGCACTTTTCTTATGAAATATGCACGATGCTACGTACGATAGCTTTAAACAACACCGACAACACAACCGAATTGCTGAAACGCGCCACCAGCGTGACCTTTGATAAACGAAAAGTAGAATCCACCGCAGCCAAATCTGCGGGTGCAACGTGACTACCGCATCTATCAAAAGGCGGCGCACGCGTAGGGCAACTCTAGGTAACCCTTGGAGTCGTCGGCCAAGCGCTTACAGGCAGCACAGACGCGCAAGCTGTGACGCCAGTCTCATCTAGATCGAGTTTCCGTGTGTCGGCGATGCTGATGATGGCGAGCTTGCGGCCGTACATGTGTGTCTACGAAAATGCCCTGGGACCGGGCAACTTGATGGACTTGAGCAACAAGCACATACGCGGCGATTCATGCCCGGTTAACGGTGGTGGTTCATAACTTGCAATTGAGTAAGTCCTTGAGATGAAAGCTAAACAGGTGCGCCTGACGGCGCATAAGGATTAACGACCGTGCTGTGTCGCAGCTTAAAGACACGAGCCAAGCACTCGCACACTGTGCAGCGTCGTCGGTTCACACAGAGTCCACATGCTTGCAACCTTTGTTATCATCGCCTCGTTGCTGCGCGCGCTTTAGCTGCCTGGATTTGTTCCTATCTCTGTGTAGTCCAAACCGCCTACGGCTTACCCTGTGCACAGCATCCAGCCCTCGCAGTGCGTCCTGTCTACGACCTTTGAGTGGTATGTAGCTAAAGCTTACATGGCGCTGTGAGGCCGTATAACGTTGAGCTTGCATCGCCCTTGCAACGACAGTGAATGAGCAACCGTTTCCCCGAGAATGCAATTGACTTTGGCGGCATGGGTGAGCTGCAGTAGTATCGACCCAAGAAGGTCGCGGCGATCAGGATGTGCAGGGGGCAGATTTACCGCACGAAATTCACGGGCGTGTCGGCCTTGACCTTAGCCATTGGGATGTTGGCGTCGACCGTGAGTTCGAGGAGCAGGTTCCGGAGCATCTTGACCGTATAGGGCTGAATGGGACGGTCGAGGAAAGCCGTTATTGTCGGCGAGAGGAACGAGCGTCGTCCGATATTGGGGTGTGAGTTAGCGCTCTTCGCCGTCCTGCGGAAGCGCAGTAAACGAACTCTGGGACTCGGTGCCTTGCTCCGGCTTCGGCTCTTCAAGCCACCGGCACGCAATGATCGCAATGTGACGTCATGTTACGACGTGGTTGCGCATTGATTCCGGCCACGGCCCGAAAGCAACGGTTTTCATTCACGAAAGATCTCTTTCCAGCTCAACGGGCACCCTTCGACTGACAGCCGGAGCTATACTCGCTGGCCGCCGCGGGCCCAAGCCGCCCCGCGGCGCGTACGTGGCAGTGGGTGAAACGACTCGGCCATTCCACACGCACCATACGACAACGCTGAAAAGCACAGGGACACCGCCCAAACTTGCTTAACCACGTCGACATTCGCTGCCAGGGCATGTGTGGATAGAAGGCAGTCGATGCTGCTAAGGTCCAAAGCTCCGTCGCGGCAGCACCGCTAGAAGTGCGCTATACGTACCGGTCGACGACACACACAGGCTTTGTGCACTCGACCATGCCGAACAAAATCCGCAAGGGCAACCTCCGCGCCTACACAACACAATCGTAAGCCCACTCTCACGCCCGCGTCGCTCGCCGACACGGCAACTACTGCGTTGACTAGATCGAAGCCAATGTTCAAGCAGGTATGTCTAGGTTCCATATATATAAAGACGCGTTTTTCTTGATAAAAATGGTTTTTTTGTGGATGTCGTCCGCAGAACATATATTTCAGCGCCAGGCGAGGCCCATCCTAACGACGTATCAAAAGAGCGAAAGGTCTAAGTCAGGCTGCGCGCGGCAGTCACATCCGACAAAACAGCAGCAGCAACCGTCCCTTCGACTGCAGGTTTGGAATTTGGCTCTTTATCGTCGGAGTTGTCGCTGTTCGCCGCTCCAAGAATCGACCCCGGGATATGCCCGTGGTGACTTCGGCGCGGTTGACCGCAGGCGTACTAAATGATGCTGGTCCGGTGCTTGCCCCAGCCATACTGACCAAGTGGCCAAAGATTTGCATCAAGAATATCAAGCTCCAGCGTCATAACACCTGCCTCTACATACCATTCGGCGTATCTTTGTGCGGCCGCGGACTCGCACGTACAGTGACGGAAAGAATAGATGACAAAGCTTTATCAAAACGTGATTAGCCAATACCAACGTATGACACATTTTTAAACCATTTCAATACCTTTTATCAAGAATTACTTTACGATAGAATTCCGTAACTTATGAAATTAATTGTTCAGTCCTTTTGTGCGATACCCATGTGCACGCGCGCAAACATACCTTAGGAGACTTCGAGTAAACCGGTTCGTTCGCGGACCGCAGGTTGTCGAGACGCTCCTCTATAGCCTACATCAATGTTAGACGATTTTTGATGATTATCGTGCATTTACGGCGATATTGGGATGAAAAAACGACATTCAGCGGCCGGAAGGCGATATGCCTTCCTGTTTTTCCGTAGCTCGTCCTTGTCGTGCGCGCGTAGGTTGATCAACTTTGTCGTGGTATGAACGTGTATCCTAGTTATTGCTTGCACTAGTTCATTCGTATTCTGCTTGAGCAGCTGGACGACGTATAGCTTGCGCTTCGTGCTGTACTCCCACGCTGCTTTTAGGGTAACATTACCTTTATCAGCCTCAAAAAATTCTGCCCCAACCCACCACCTGGCCGTCTTGGTCAATATTCCTTTATCTTCAATGCCTTTTTTGTTCGAGTCGAAGGCTGGCTCGTCCATGTTGAAAAGTCGGTTGGGACTGAGGTTGAGCTCGTCGAATCACGAGGCCAGCAAGGCGTGTAACACATCTATGTCCTCGGCCGAGGCCACGTTGCGCGCTCGGGAGATGGTCTGCGACGTGCGGTCGGAGAGCTCGATGTGGCGCTACATGAACCGCCGCACCCATTGTTTCGTGAGACCTCGCCTTGCACGAGGCGCGCGGCCAAGTTGGCGCGGATCAAGATCTTGAGGCGGGTGGGCATTGGCTCCTAGGCTTGGCGCATTCGGATCCAATCCGCAAAGTCGTTCTCAATGAAGAGCGGAATGGCTGGCTTGGGTCCGGGGCGGCGTGACACGATGCAATCCGTTGCCATCTTGGTGCGGTAGCTGCGCGTCGCGATGGGCACGTCGGACGCCTGTTTAGCGTTGACCCCCTCTGAGCCAAGGCAACACCTGGGCCAAGTCTACTGGTGTGTCTTGCTTGCGCTTCATTCTGGTAGTCAGCGCGATGAATAGTGAGGAATGTTGTCCATTGAGCTGATTAGTTCGAACCCTACTGTACAAGAACATTGTTTGAGCGAGTACTGCTCACTCATTTCTCCCGCATTTTCGCCTGTGGCGCTCTTCGTGCTTGCTAATTGGATCATGGTGTCTGGGCACTCTCAATTTTTGTGCACATTGCGCATTCTCCCTCGACAAAGATTGCCCAGCACGACTGTGAGAAAGCCAACTGCAGTAAAGCATGCCAAGTGAAACATTTCTCTTAGCGAAATACCTGTAGGTTAAACAGAAAAATTTTCCACTGAAAGAGTAAGAATTTCATATGTGGAACACTTAGGCGAAAATTTACATAGGCCGTGCAAGGTATTACCAATGTTATTTAACCACAAATAACCCAAAATGATTCGCAATTTTCTTCTACCATGATACTGTGGCGAGTACGAAAGTTTTGTAGCCAACGTTTGGATATCGAGGGCCGACGTGCGCAGAACCTTCTCTTGAAACATCGGGCCATATACTGCGAGGTCTTGACATCTCCCTCCTAGAAAAACCAGAGGTAGACGCGACGAGACGATTGAGATAGAGTACGGCGCAATAGAGGCGACAGGGGCCCGTGGACCTGGTGTCGGAGTTTGCACGAGCTCGGCCTCTAAATGTAGGAACACCCGCTCTGCCCTGGATGCGCGTGATCATGGACTTAGTGACGTTGTACCTGGCGGCGATCATATTGAACGGCCCGTTCTTGTCTACCATCTTAAGAATGGCGGCCATCTTCACCAAGTCGAGCTCAACCATGTTCGTACACTTCCAGGGGAAGCCGCAGAATTCGACACGGACACTGTCCAGGATTTGTCAGTCAGTCGCTAGTTTGGTGAGCGACCAAAGCGGCTGATCTAATATTCAACAATACTCCTTCATTCAGTAGTGGGCAAATCTATAGGGACAGACGTAAAATATGTGTTTGGGGTGGAAAAAGGTTCGACCACAAATTTTGTGAACTAACTATAAAATTATAACAAAAATATATGGGTGGGAGTAATAGAGGGACATATCATTACTATGATGTACATTTCATGTCTATGTCATTGGCCAATAGATAGGAACACCCAAAAAGACTGCGTTAAGACGGCTGCGGAGTACAAAATTACCAGCGTATGAGTGTGGTAATGGAAAGAACTGAATGAAACATAAGACGTAAGACGTAAAATGGAGTCATTTCAACTTTAATCGACAAAATACCAAGCGACGCGGTCCGCAGCTATAAAACATTGCTACGGGCAGGATCCTCGCACTACGAAACAGAGGTGTGCATGGACACTTTTTTCGTGTCCATGTCCGTCCAACTTCTACGCAATTAGTGATTTGTCCATTCATGTCCCGTTTTGCTGTCCATGGCCATAGCTAAGCTGTGTTTGCCAGACCTTCCCATTGTAAAAAGTTGACAAAGCGTAGCGTATATTGGCGACATACGTTGTTTGCTGAGGGTTCAAATCTCACAAGGCAGAGCATCGCTTTTTACTTGTGCTCGGATAAAAGAAAGGAAAAATGTGGACAACAAGTGCGCCGTAGGCCGCACAAACGCTGTGAAACAAAGCACAATACAAACGGCTTAATTATACGAAATAGAATATGTGCTATGCTTAAGCGTGCTTCTGCATGGAGCGAAGAATGAATACGTCGTCCACCACAGAGGGCTGGAGCAAGCTGCGAAGCTTCGTGACGATGTTGCCGCCGTCTGAAACGTTGCTCTCGGAATTGGCGCATGAATGGAGCGAGCCACAGCTTGCAGGTTGGAAGGCGCCCTTGCAGTCGCTACCACCCGAGCACATCGGCGTCATCGCTTTCTGATAATGGCACAACAGTTGCCTTGACACTCGATCGCGTGTCATTTCTAAGGGCGAGGTTGTCGGCGCAGCCAAAGCTAAGTCGCGGTAGGGCGAGTGCTTGATCTTTTTCGCTGGCCACGGTCTCGCAGGCGCCGCACTTGCACAGTGCGCGGTCGTTGGCGTCATTGGCTCGATGTATTGCTCTTGCATCCTACGCAAGACTTCGCCCTCGGCAAGTTGTGCGTCTACCTCAGTAACCCAACCGGCGGTTGCGACCAGTGGACGTTGGTATGGGTCGAGAAATACTGCAACAAAGTGCAGAAGATGAAGCCTTACCTTGACGTCGAGGACGGTAGCGATCACACTTCGCAGCTTGGCGACGTCGACGCTGTTATTCTCGTCGAACTGGTAGTGGGGTCTCAGCTTGTTGAAGCAGAAGACGACGAGGTGCAGCGCGCGCGTCTTCTCGGCCTCGGGCATGAGTGTTGCTTCCTCGAAAATCTCGAGAAAGGCAACGAGCTCCTTCAGCACGTCTTTGTCGAATGCGGCAATGAGCTGACTCTTCTTCTTCTCGGCAAAGACCTTTAGCACGTGCTCGTTGTTCTTCATAACGCTCTTCAGACAGGTCAAGAGAGTTCTATCGAGTTGCGTTCTATTGCTTAAGCGTGAAATGCAACAGCGCTTTTAGCTTCGCGTGCTTGAAATACGTCACCAAAGCGCCGTAATCGATGTTTTCGTATGCACGAGGTAGACGTTGGCCATCGACGGTCTTGGTCCTCTTGTGCAGAACAGTCGATAGCACAGTGCTAATTCTATGGTTCAGACATGGAAGCCGAATGCAGACTTTGCCGATGCCGTCGTTGCCACTCATGTTGGAGCCTTGATCCTCACCTTGACAACGCGATCAAGATCAGTCACACCGACGTTGTTGAGCACTCGGACAATAGTTGACCGCACGTGATCATCAGTGTTACGTTCACAGTGGAAAGCGGTCGGACACAAAACACTTGATCATGAAGGCGCCACTGCTTGTCGATCCATGTCATCATGATCGACATGAACGACATGTTTGTGAGCTTCTCAGTCCAGATGTCGGATGTTGCGCCGATCATGACACCTTCTGCTCGATAATCAAGATGGACTAATCGCAGCTCGCTTCGCTTCGCGTCAGCCTCGCGCACAGCGTGACGACGTAGAGCAGTGGGATTGGGGAGCAGGTTGGCAATGCGTAAGCGACGAGATGACTTGAGGCCCATGTTGAACGCTGTATGGAGAGCCTCTCGGAAGCTGCAGCCGCTGACTATGTTGAACGGGCGAAGGTCGAGGCAGCAAATCTTCTCGAGGGCCTTGAGCATCGTGGCCTTTTCTTGATCCGTCCAGGGTACACTGTCCAGAAGAGTGAGGAGTTGGCGAGCCAATCGCGCCGCGCAGCTGTGGCGGTTGAGAATGTTCGTGCCGAGAGCCCTGTCGTGTGGGATGACGACACGGCACGAAGTGCAAGCTACGAATGTGTAGTCGCGGTTGTTGAAGTTGAAGCTGATTTCGACTCCTTCCTTGCTCGTCACGCGCCCGAAGCGCTTCCAGCACACGGGCGTTACAGTTCCGACGATCGCCTTGATGTCGTACTGCGGCGACTCCGACGACCGCAAGTATACTTCATTTTCCTCAGCCCACCGCGACGGTGTGCTGGACGTGACAGGGGGCTTGGAGCGCGGAGCGATGGCTGCGGGACTGTTGGTAGACATTTAATTCAAGGAAAAACCGAAAATATTTCACTGCGGTTGCTCCTTATAGGGCCGGCAAAGCCAACGAATATAAGGAAAGCAACGGTATGCGCCTGAGGAATAACATCGAATATAGAGAACGATTGTCAACGGCATCGAAATTTTCTGTTCGAGAACGCGGTGTTTTTTACCATTTTCACTCAATCGTGCAATATCGCTTTCGACACATACCGTTTCGCAATCCACCCAAGTGTGCCAATGAGCTGATGTCCTAATATACTTTTGTTACTTTTACCTCTTCAATATTTGTTTCGATGCTTGTTTTATTGTGCATTCGTCATTGAGGCCTTCAATTCTCTAATTTCAAGCTATAAGATATTCGCCCATGGTATCAGCTATAGAATAAATTCAAGTGCTCATGCCTTATTGGTAAAATTTTGATATCAATAGCACATTTTTGTGCTATGGCCAGAGCCTATCCGTACTCCTGTCTGGCCAAATGTGTCCATGCACATGGACAAACGTGGATAGACAAAGTGTCTAGCTGTCCATGACCACATTGCACACCTCTGCTACGAAGCAAAAACTACACCATCCGTGAAATTGCTAATGACATTGGTGCTCACGTAGTGCTGTACTCAACATATTGCTGTCCCAACTAGCCTGGGCGTCTATAATCGCGCAGGACTCCACGGAAGCTAATCCTCGCACTGTGCTCTGGTCCATCGTCATGCATGCGGTGGTAAACACAGCAGCGCTCCAATCATTTCCCATATATCGTTATACGTGTCATCACGGTCGATTCGCCGCGAGCTTAAGAACAGCGGACGCGTCAAGCACATTTATCGCAAATCAATTCCCCAGTTACGATCGCAACACATGATGCGCGAATGCAACGAGCCAGCAATAACGTCACACTGTGTGACTTTAAGCGCATTTTGATCTCCTCTGACGAGAAAAATTCATCCTTGACGGTCCTGCTTGCAATTTGTGGATTTTTTTGCATAACCCAGTCAGAGGGGGAAATATGACGGGCGCAACCCCTAAGATAACTAGAGCTCTATACCAGAAACGTCAACTTTGACTATCATATTCTTATATTATGCAGGTACCTTTAATTACACTAAGCAATTGACTCGCCACATAATATACGATATGATCTCGTAATATCCCATCTCTCTACATACCACAGTGTGCTGTAGCGTGTATTCGAATACTTCAAATGTCTCCAAGTGTGCACATCAATGGAACTCAAACGTAAATAGTATAAATGAATTGACAATGTCCATTAGTGATTAATAGGCATTGTAACTAAAATTGCCCGCCTGGTATTGCTCATTGTATGTGTTACCTGAGTCGTATTCTTCCGCTGGGAAGGTCTACTCCATGCGCCGCTTCAACTTCTCACGGTAGTTGCTGATGTTCGCCGTGCGGCGCTTCTGATCATCATACCGATAACCAAGATACGAGTGCTGTAGCCATTGTACTCGTCGCTGAATAGGCGGCGGAGTGGCTTCAGTTGAAAGTGAAAGTTTGTCAATGCAACGCAGCACTGGATGAATACGTCGTAGTTGACCCTCTTCCACGTGTACATTGCGCTCGAGACAGCCAAGAGCGTCTTTATACGCACGAAGAAGTTTTCCACTATTACCCTATGTGAAGCATTTTGGAGGGCGAATGAACCAGCAGGCGCATGCGTTTGTTGAAAAGTGAAGTCAACCGCGAACGCGCTGCGAAAACTGAGCAAAGTGTGGGCCAGTCTGTACAAGATGAAGCATAGTAAACTTTTCTGCCGCCGTGTTGACGAACGTATCCAGAAGATTAGGATGCAGAGTGCCGAGGAAGTTTGTGGTTCGCTTCGAAAACGTTGGCAACTTCATGAAAACTGCTCCTACAACATCCCAGTTTCAACAATGCTTAAGGGATATCAATGCCACGAAGAGCATGTCCAGACCAGTAACGTAGGACTTGCTTCCTTGTCAGGCATTCCAATTGTATTTGATGAATAATCGAAATTGCTTCAAAGCATTTTAAATTCACCTTGGGAAATGTTCGTAAGCTGCCTGATGGTCTTGGCACCGCCTGCCTCGACGAAGAGTCTTGGTCCATGTCCTCGTGGGGGGCGGATGAGTAGCGCTGACGCTTTGCCACACGAGCGTCGTGCAGGATATTAAGGACTTCGATGCCACGGGTGATCGCAGCAGCAGATAAAGTTGGGCGGAGATAGGCGCTTGGCGGCAAAGGTGCGGCGATAGCGATGTTGCGAGCCATAGCAAGAACCCAAAAATAAGAAATTGTGAAGTAATCTTCGAATTGCTGCATTGGACTCGTAAAACCACTCAAAGTTTTGACTAAAACATGAAGTAATGTTGCAACAATTTGGCTGAATATCCAAGTGGAGGGTGCTGTATGATAAATGAAATGGTCCTGTGCGCACGGTGTGTCGGTGAAATTTTTTGTATACTGACTAAAAGCTAACTATTTGAACTGCAGCAGCATCCTTGATTATTGACGGTGTCATGGAACACAATGAGCGGGGTCCTCCGCGACCAAGTGCTCCGTGTATGTGCCATGACCGACCGACACACGATAATCAACATTAAAAAGCATCGCTTGACGTTACGCCCAAGTTCAGGCTTTTTTTTGATACATTAACTTATGTAGTCGTATGGTATATGTGATGAATCATGGATCTAACATAGTCGATGTTGGCAATCTGCAAGCCATATTCGCGCGATTGATGTGCATGGATCAACGCCTGAGCACTGTCCTTAGTACAGTGATCAACAAGACCACCTCCACCATCGACAACATCAAGTCGGCGCTGTTCGACAAGTACAAAAAAGAGATAGGAGACGTGTGCGACCTCATCATCGCGGTCAAGAAGCTTGTCGCGAACGTCATAAAGGCAAAATGTAACAGCGAGTTGCAATTCACGCCGAAACCACATAATGGCCCTCGGTGGAATTCTTTGTTGCCTTGCAACACCTTCTGGGAGCTTAGATCAAGTTCCTGGACGTGTTTTACGAGGCCACACTGTCGCTAGAAGGCTTGAAGACCCCGACAATTCATCTCATCGCGTTCTAGCACCGCACCATTGCCAACCACAGTGAGCCCATACGGTAAATGTTCCGACACTTTCAACCCTTTCGGACAATCGTTCGAACATATTTCGTACGCCTTCCGGATTCGAATAAGCATGACATGAGCAATATGCAGGCAGCACTAAAAGTACATACAAAATTTTACTTCGAGTCTACAAATTTAAATAATGGGTGGAGGGCCTTGTCCAATAATTGTCCATCCGCCACTGTCCACCGCATAAAAGTAGATCTCGAGCGTCTCGGTTTCCATTTCATTTTGCATTTAGCACTCAAGTAGCCACGCCAAAAGGCCGCCGTCACCTGCACTTTGGTCGCCGCAACCTGCACCCCCGGCTGCTTCCACTTGCGCCTCAATCACCGCTCAAGCGCTCGCCCACCGCTACCTTCGACTCGGCCGCCGCTACCTGAGACTCGGCCGCCGCCACCTGCGTCTTGGCCGCCGCCTTCGCCAATACGACTTTCGCCCTGCGTAGCCGCTCGCGCCCCTTGTGAATGCCTCGCCTGCGGCAGCTACTGCTACACGGGCTCCCAAATCAACTTATTGCCAACTTAGTTTGTTGTTGTTACAGGATTAAAATTGTTAGTTTATCTTAGTCTACCTGCTTTTAGATCGCGCTAATGATTGAAGATGGACTAGCCTCCCGATTAGTCAAGGACGACTGAACATGACACAAATACGATTTGCATCGGACTGATAGTAACATGAGACATAGCGTGGTGTCATTACGATGAATATGCCGTATATGGTTATAAGCTTATCACTTCATGCCACGTAATATGCACGTAGCTACGAAAGTTTACATAGATCATTTCGTCCAAAATGTCTTTTCGAGATAGTTCATTTTTGTGGGTGACCCAGGTAATCACGAATGAGTCGTGGACTTTACATAGATCATTTCGTCCAAAATGTCTTTTCGAGATAGTTCATTTTTGTGGGTGACCCAGGTAATCACGAATGAGTCGTGGACTTTAACAGTCAGTCATGTTCTCATTTCGAATTTATGCCAACATGCAACATTACTTGTCGTCCCCTTCAAAACAGAGATTCCCATTGACACTCGGTCGAGTGGTCATCAGCTCAAATTACCAAATTCAGGGCACGGACAAGCGTCCGCTTTGCGTCCTGGGTCCCCGCTGGAGGTAAGCCATCTCCTCGGGGAGATTGGGAGGGGCAATCTTGATGACGAAAGACTGAGCCCAGATATGCAAGGGGGTACATTCACTTACAAGGTGATGGTAAAACGCTGTTGTGCCGGTTATATGCTGCGCCACCGCTGCCCACCGTTGCTGTGTGCTGCTGCGCCGCTGATATGCTACTTCTGCGCGACGGTCGCTGCGCCACCATCGCTGAGCAACACTACTGTCACGCGCCGTCGCTTGCTATGCGCTGTCCCTTGTTGCGTTGTGAACCTCTAGGACTCTCCTGCGCTGAATGTGACACTGGACTGCACTTCTTCAAGGCAAGGGCACATGCACGCAATGCCCGGGCCTCGCCAGCGATGACAGAGCCAATATAGGTACGATGTAAACCACCCAACTCATACACTCACGAAATGCAGTGTGTAGATTAATCTCAACGCAGGCGACGCCTATTACTTATCGCGTTCAGCGAGCATCGCAGGGGGCGTTGAGTCTTTGACTCGTCCTTGAGCACAATTGACTTCGAAGACTCCGACTAGGTCGTTCAATGCACCCTGCTTGTGCAAACTGCGCAAAGCCTTGAGCACTGTGCCGCCAGCACAGTGTACGAAGGTAATGTCTCGTGACTTGAGAAAGTCAATCTCGCGCTCTTCAAGTTTTCGCCCAAGCTCATGAACCTTCGACTGGTCCGTTCCAGCTGCTGGGTCGAGGTCGTAGCCTCCTGTGGCAAACAAGGGCATGTACTCTACGACCTGCTTCGTCACAGACTTCGCGCGGCGATCATACTGCGCATGCCACATCGGAAGTACGCTCGCGTACTCAGCTATGCCAGTGGCCTGAAAGCGACATTCGCGCGCTGCTTACCCTTGCTGCTTCGTGGCATAGTGGCCTTGACGTCGGCGGCTTTGCCCTTGCATGATTCTCGTTCGCCGGAAGGTTTTGCAACACGGTCTTCGAGATCTCGAATCCGGTCAAGTAGGTGCTTCTGAACAGTAATCAAGGCTTTCACGGTGGCAGCATCCGTGCACTCAGCGGAGCTTGCTTTGCAGCGAAATTCGGTGACACGGGCCCAGGCTTGGCATGCTGGTGTATGGCCCAAGCCGAAAGCCGCTCGGCGCTGAAGCCAAGATGCGCCACGGCATCGTGCATGATTCGGACGATTGGTGCCGTCAGTCCCATTGCACGAATGGTTCGGTATCCACAGATGATGTACGCTGTCAAATGGTCGAGGATCTTCATAGGAACATTAAAAAGTCCGTCGGGCAAGCCAAAGCTTGTGTGGTACTGTGGAACGCCTCAACTTCCGACTTGGACAGGACATCAAATTCGTCCAAGTCCAGCAAAGGTACTACGTCTCCGGGTTCCAGTCACTGAGCACCTTGGCGACAGACTCGTCCTCGCGCGTCGTATTGAACACGTAGGCAAATCCCTTGCTTACGCTCGTTAAGCTCCTATGATCCACGGTCCATGATCCATTGCGCGGGATGCCTTGGCTCACTGTTGGCGAGCTTGGCGCCGCCTCGTCGAAACGAACGAGACGTCAGCACCTCGGGGAGGCCAGCGCGGTCAGCAACGCGCCGCGGTTCGCGTACTAGACAATCCCAGGTGGTGCGCACGCCTTTGGCATGACTCGAGGGCCTTCGTTGGACATCATTGGGTTCGCGTCGAGAGTAGTGTCAAGCACATCTAGCAAGACTGGTCCATTGCAAAAGGACACCCGAGCAGCTGAAGTGGATCAGGTAATCGATCAAGAAGCGACATTGACGGTTGTTGTTGTGTAGCAAGTGCCACAGCTAGTGTCGTGATGGACACATAACGACATAGTCGTCTCGGTAGATCGACATGCCTTGCGCGGATGACGTTTCATATGTAGAATGCGAACAAGTATGCTGCTCCGCGTTCTAGTTAGGTGCTGCTTTTGCAGGACCCACAAGTCAGACGCGCGACCGAAGAGATCCCACATCATGACAGGAGAGCCATGTCTTGGTAGTCAGTAACATTCATAGCAGTAGTGATCACGTACGTTACGATTTTGATGAGGTACGGCTCGGTGCACGCAGCAGCTTGGTGAGCAATTCCTGCTACATCTCGCTGCTTGGCATAGCGGTCGATGATGGAGCCCCACTTTGAGAAGCTTTTCCTCGAGGTGGTGGCAGTTGGGGTGCTTCTCAAGGAGTCATAACTTGGTGTGTCGGTAGTAAGACATGGTAGTGAGGGTGGAGAGGACTTTGCCAGAGGTACCTGGACATGATACAAAGTGAACACCAGCAGCCAAGAATGCGCTTCAGCTTAGGACCCGATGGATCTCGTTTTATGGCTTCGTCGACCTGGTCCATGGTGCACTCGTGCGCGACAAGGAAGCGGTTAAAGGCTGCGATAGCGGCGTTCTTAGTGTTGAGGGTGTTGGCGTGCTGGATGTCTCGGATGCTCATATTGACACGTGACAAAGGGGGCAGGGATGGACTTTATTGGCAGTTATACGGATGACGTCGGAATTTGAAGTTGTATCTCGCGTCAGCCTAATTTACTTCATCGTTGTATGAGTGAGAATATAAGAGCTATGATTCCGACAATATGTGTCGGAGTTTGTCGGAATCCGGAAGAGGCCTAAGATCGTCACTTGGGTGGTTTTGATTGGCTAAAATTCTATCTATGCGAAACATAATTGGCCAAAACGGGCATTTTCTGCCTGTAGAGGCTAGCATTGGCTGAACTTCGAAATACAAATACTTTGTGGTGTCAGAATCTACTCTACTATACCTATACTTATTCATTCAGAATCTAATCTACTATACTTATTCATTATATTTGGCCGTACCCGACGATCGCGCTCCTATTGACTCAATTATACGTGCTCTCGTGCTTCAGGTATTCAATGCCAAATTCAGCTTGCATTCTTTTCACATCGGTGGTCTTTTTTTGGATGCACTCCAACGTGTGTATGCAGTCGAGGCAAAGTGATGGAGCTACAAGAATTGGTCGATGCCGAGAAAAAGGCTGAGACATTGGCATTCGATCGAGCTCAACAATAACCAGTTTTAACTCCAACTCGAGCGCCGCTACCGGCCGTCACAACCGTGCCAACGTCGAACCCACCGGTCGCACAAAATCGGTCGGTTTATCAATTTGCTCGTGCGAATGCTCGGCCATTCTCAAACTCGGCCCCAGTGTCGAAGATTTTGCGGTTTGCGAGATCAAAGCGTACAAGGCCTAGCTTACTAATTGCGAGGGCTACGATGTACTCAATTGGTGGAAACATCTGGCAGGTTTGCATCCTCTGTAGCATTGCTCGTTCGGAGTTGACTATTCCAGCATTTAGTCCCAAATCAGAAAGTATTTTTTCTGACGGTGGCAACACTCGGACAAAGCTGCGATATTGTTAAAAAGCTTAGTGTAGTGGATGACAGACATCTTACTACGCTCGTACTTAAAGCACAACTAAAAAAGTATTGTTTTGACGTTGACCCAGTTAAATTGTTGCATGTTTGCTCAATCAGGCTCGCGTTGCTGGCTCCGGGACACCGATTCTTTGAAACCTACGCACCAATCGTTGCCGCTCATCAAACGTCACCTTCCTGAGCGAAATTGCAAAATGTCCTGCGCTGTTTAGGCATTGACCATGATTGGCTGTCCTGTATGCTGCGCATGGAACAGTTGAGCTACATCTACAGGCTAGAATTGCTGGCATATATTTGATACTACTCCATAGCATACTTGGTCAAATTGGCAAATTGGACGCCACCAGTTGCTCGCGGACGGACGCCGGACGCAGCGCGCCTAAATACTCATGAACTTGATGGGCCTGGACATCCAAAAGCTGTCCATTGCCATCTCTGCTTTGCAAAGGGGTCATGTAGTTGTGTGATAAGATTAGAGTGGCTGCCACATGCGATCAATAATAGTACATTTTAAGCTTCAAACGTCTACGCCTAATTCGATTTGCCTCGCACGAAATTGACACGAATTTCGCGAGTTGTTGAAAGCAGCGCAGGGGGAAATTTAATTATAGATCATTGCACATACTTCAATATTTGTAATGCATGATTCTATTCCACAATATTTTGCAAGCAGTAAGTGCAACAGCCGAAGCCCACAGTAATCGACTGAACCGTCGAGGTGGATCGTCGCGTCCTTCAGCAGTCTAACTTCTACTGTCGTCGGCGTGAGCTTTGACACGAGGGTCGAGCCGATCAAGACGTCAGACAATGCAATAAACCATCTCAAGATGTAGTATTATTGAATGATCACCGGGTACTGTTGTAGCGCACTGCCACGATGTTCGACTGCAGGCGCAGTCGGCCAGCACTTTTTGACGTCCGCAGCTTCGCCATGACGTTGTGGGCTTTGGCGACCGCCATGACCAAACGAGGTCGTCGCTCTGAGCTTGCTCGCGGACATGGGATTGAAGAACTTCGGTTGCCGAGCTGCTCCGCAAACAAGAGTAGCGTGACCCGTCGACGTTCGTCGTGATGGGCGACTGTTAGTCTCTTCTTGACCTTCTTGCGGCCTGCAATGCTTGCCTTGGTCGCTAAAGTCGAGAAAGTCCTGTAGAAGAGGAAGGCAGACTAGTCGATCTTAAAAATGTATTGCTTTTTGAAGTGACTTGTGATGGCTCGCAGTGCTTCTCTTCCTATGTCGACATCGGCAAATTTCGCTAATGCAGCCTCGCCGTGCACGTACCGGTGCTTGGAACCGTAACGCCCTTTGAGTCGCAGCACTGAGTCGTTCGAGAACACAAGCTTCGCCAGCTTGTCGTCGTGCCTGTGCGCTGGTTCTAAGTGAAGCGCTTTGAGAATCTTCTTCACTTTCCGCGGATCGTCGCCCACGTGACGATGGGCAGTTGAAGGAACGCTCGATCCATCGAACTAAAGCGAGCTGAAGCTGAGAAGAGCGGATGCAGTGTGGCGCCCTGCGTGTGGGGTGTGCCTGTGTGGTGTCGGGAGCGATTGGCTGACGGAAAAGCAGCAGTAACGTCGCTGGAGAAGGAATTTTCGTTGAGACTGAAATCGTTACGTGCCCATGCACAAAATGCGCGCAGCGACTTGAAGGGATGCGCGGCATGATGCTCACACAGCCTTAGCTTCTCCTCAGCCGCGAGTTGCACTTCTGCTGGTTTGCTCGGTATGCTTTTCCCGTTCGTTTCTTTCGTGCTACAAGCGTGTGAGTGGTGAGTGAGCGCTCCTTACATTTTGATATAAATGTATCCACTTTAGCAGGATATGACCTAATTTGGGTATTTAATAATGAGGATTGTGCCTGTTTTATGCACGGCCGTTTTAGTAGCTTGTAGTGCAGTATTCTATTATAGATTATGATTTCTCACAGTGAATGTGAGACTCGATCGAGATTTTTTAGTTAGTATAATATTGAATTTCGCAATCTCTCTATTGAATATAAATACCTGCGCTCAGGTTTCACAGGCATATGAATAAATTGATGCCAAGGTGCGATGATCAAAATGATTGCCGAATGAAGCGTTGGGAAATAAATCATTGCACTAGATGATAGGGCCGAAATGAATTATTTGCGCAAAATTGCAATCCTATTCAAGTGGAATCATTTTTCCAAGCACTGATTCAAAGGTGCAGGCATGACACAATTTAATAGAAATCCATCGCCTTGGAAACACGATGGGTGGCGGCGACTACACTTACAGTGGGGTGGGAAAAATGGCAACAAACCTAACCCCCTACCTGACCTCACTTGTATTATAATTTGAAAGAGGTATTCGACAGCTCTCGATGATTGGTTAAAATACTGACGCAATGGACTAACTCTATTGGACAAAATTAGACAGGTGTCTTCGTTGGATTGGTCAAAACGAGGAGGGGAGAAGAGCTATCACATCGTGATCATTCCAGAAATGGTGACCGACACCACAGATGGTGATGGCGAGGAGCCTGCATTGAAGTCCACGAAGAAGATTCTTATCGTGCGTGGCAAGCAAGAGTTAACTGTAATCGTACAAAAAGAATCAATTTCTCATGTGCACGGATTAACTAAGACCTCGGAGCGCGTTTTGCGCCATATCGTGACCGAAACCCGAAAGCTACTCGCGTTAAAACTAAAGGCAAAGCCAAAAACACGGAAAAAAGCGGGAAAGTAAAATATTCCTTTCATGGAAGACTTGCTTGCATACATACGTTAATTCTGTTCGTAGTAAGAGTAAAAAAAAGTCTATCAACTTTTCAAATGACCTCATGTATTTAGAAATCGAAGCTCAGTGGTTATCGTCATATATCGAGGGCCGTAACGACCCAGGTAAACTAACAACACTCGTGCCGTAAGAGGTTTCTGCCGTCAATTCATTCAACCCCAAGGATTAAACTGGCGTCGGTCTACTTATTCCTAATATACTGTCGAAGAGTTGGAAAGCCCTGCCACGTGGTAAAAAATATCGTGATCCACACAGGCTCTGTCCGTTTAACAACCGGTGTTTCCTCCGAACTTTACAAGAGGAGGGGTCAACACCACTGTAGGGTCACTTGGAGTTTGTATGTGCGCGGTGACGGAACTTAGGTTCACCTGCCAAATCGCCCAGCCCCACCCCAGAGCCCATTTCAGACAAATATTGAGTATAATAGCCCACCTAAGTTGTCACGATGCCACCACCATACAAACAGCAAGATAATGCAAAATCGACGGACCAATGTGTGAGTTGCTGTGCGCTACCGGAAGTGGCAACGCCGCAGGACGTTCGCGCCGTGAGGGCGGCAACTAGATAGATGTCGTCACTCGCAACAGTGCTCGAGAGGCAATCGCCAAGGCTGTGCGAAACCAGATTGTCCTCGGGTCCTCCGTGATCCAGGCCGGCACCGGCATCGTCGATACCGGGCTCTTCCCGATTGCGGGCGTGCAGTCAGAGCTCTACCAAGTGACTGACTATGCCTCGGATTCATTCGTGCTCCAGCTGTTCGTGCAGCAGCAGCTGCTGAAGCTGCAGGCCATGGTCGCGACGCAGGTCGGACTGTCGGTGTCGGCGACCGTGAATACCCTGTTCTTCACACGAATGCTTCTCGAGTCCGTAAACTGTGACAACATCGACCGTTTCGAGAATGACGATGCTCTGGAGCGCGCTCGTCTGGATCACGACCCTCACTGGTGTGTACAATACGACCAAACGTAACGTCGTCGCGTGAGTCCTCGGGTGCGTGCTGCTTGCTGTGCAACTGAGCGTGTAAAGTCTGCGTCGGTGCACCTCAGGTCCCGCGGTGCACTACTTGGCACGGCTCGGCAGAAGAAGCGAGAGTTCTTGGTGGCCGATCTCGTCGTATACGAGCGCCAGCTTCTAAGCTTCTTCGCCTGGGCGGTGGCGCACGGCATTCAGGACGGGACGGACCAGCGGGGATACCGTATGAGCTTCGACACCTATATGGCGTTCTTTTGGGTGAGCATTAGGGACGAGGCACCTATGGCACGCCAAGGCGTGGATGTCGACTACGGGAAGGACGTGGCCAAGCAGATCGTGAATGGTCGCGGACTGGATCAAGGAAGCCGACACGGTGCAGAGGATAATCAGCAGCACGTTCGCGTTCACGGACGCGGACGTGTCGCCCTTTACAGTGCGGTTCAAGGACTTTGCCCACCGCAAGGGCGTCTTCCTCGCGTACCAACCCGCGACCTACAGCAACACTCAAGGTAGACATTCATTCCCCCTGTCTTATGATTGCTCAATCTCATACATTTGATATTGAACCAAGACGACGACGCCCACGACGATGAGGCACTGTCGCACCCAACCGAAACACTCAAGGACGTTCACGTTATTAAGACCATCGAGCACTTTGTTGCCGCCGTCATCGACACTGACGACCCGCTCGTAGGCCCGCCCGACGATAACCCCAAAAGCTGCCTCATCAACGCGCACGACGACGCCTCGCCGCTCAACGCCAACGCAACCTAGAAGGCACAGCTGTCTTGCCGCTCATTGTCGAAGTGGCCGAGGAGAACGCAGCCACCCCGCCGCCGCTCAACGTCGCTATCGCCGACAAGGACACTGCCGCTCTGCCGCTCAACGTCAACGTCGCCGGCAAGGACGCGGGCGCCACGACGCTAGATGCCAACATCGCCGACGAGGCTGCGGGCGCCTCATTGCTCGGCGTCCACCTTTCGTTCGTGTGGCCCACATCAGTAGAGGCGGTCAAGGACGCGCTTTCGCAAATCGTCGCACTGCAGCCTAGTGACACCTCGCACGTGGTCAATATGCATCTAGCAACGGCATCTATCGATCGATGTCCTCGACAAGGAGCAACCTCGAGTGGCCAGATGTTCAAGTCGCTGTTTGGCCGATGGTCTGCGGCGGCCAATGCCACGCCGGGCGCTCCTTTTAGTGCTACGATAAAAAGGTTTGTATCCTTCGAGCTCAAGGACACGCGATACCTCGTGACGTCAGTGTACCAGAAGAAGTACAACAAGTGGTACATTGTCGACAGCGCCCCTGCAGACTCGGCGGTCGCCGTGCACACTGTCTACTGGAACTCAGCGACGCAATTGCTCGTGTACTCTTGCTTCGACCGATCAGCTCTCGCTTCAGTGATTATACGAGAAGCAGTTGTGGTGGCCTAGCTCCGTACAGTCATCTACCGCTTAAATGCGAAGTGATATCACCACCCAATTGGCCCTCCGTGTGTTTTTTAACGCAAGAAATTTAATACTATTTCTTCTACGCAAGACGCGTAATATTAAATGGTGCATGTATTTTATCACCAACAAATTAAAGCTGCCAGGCATGAATTCATTTGCAATTTTGGTATGACCCACGGAAAAGAACGGAGACTTAGCGACAAGGAGAGACTGGCAATCCTCCTGACCCTCGAGGGCCCCGACCCACCAACCAAAATGTCCTTAGCGGAAGCCTACGGTGTTTCCGAAGCGGCTATTAAGGGAATACTGGCCAAAAAGGACAAAATTATGGAGCGAGTTCAGGCTTTGGCTCCGGCCGTCCTCGAGAAGAGGCGACGGGGAGCACAAGCCGAATTTCCAGAGATTGAAGAGGAACTCCTTCAATGGACAAAAGGAATACGTCTAACTAAACTTGTTGTCCCTCCCTCAATATCACAATTTAACGCACTAGAATTTGCTGGTAAGCGCGGAACCCCGCAAAATGCTTTTAAAGCATCATGGCCAAGGGTCCGAAATTTTCGCCGTCGAAGCGGCTAACAGCTCAATTGAATGGGGAGGGGGTGAAGTTGATAAAAATAGTCATGATATTTTTGAAAAGGCCTAGACAACCTTGCGAAGACTATTCAGGAATACCCGGACGAGTGCATATTTTGCGAAGATTATTCAGGAATAACCGGACGACTGCATATTTAATATGGACGAAACTGGGTTATTTTATCGACAGTTACCTAGAAACTCGGTTATTTCGGCCGATGAAAACCCTAGAGAAGTTCGAGGAGCCAAACAGTCAAAGGAACGAGTAACGGTGATTGTGTGTTGTAACGCCTAAACAGGGTCGTTGAAAGTTCCGTGTACTATAATCGGCAAATCGATTCGACCTGTATGTATTATTGGCCAGAAGTGGCCCACACCATATATGAACCAAAAAAGGCATGGGTAGACAGCTTTACCGCTCTTCGTTAGTTACATGAAGTTTTTGAACAATTCATTAACGAAATGAAATTAACGAATGTACTTCTTATTGTTGACAATGCTCCGGGGCATAAGTGGCCAAGTACTAGTGGTAGCATTAGACTGGATTTCATCCGGCAAATGGCACCTCTTGGAAACAACCGTGTGACCTAGGGATAATCGCGGCATCAAAAAAACGCTACAAATTCCTAGTGTTGCATGAAGTTATTAAGCAATTCGACATGTCGGACTTGGAAAGGGAGGATGCGCGATTGCGAGCTAGCCGCATGCGCCCTGGAATACCTGGACTTGCTGAGGGTTGTCGCCCTAATCTACTGGATGTCGTAACAGTCCTAGTTCAAGCCTGGTCTTTAATACACCACCACCGTTTTCAATGCATTTAAAAAGGCCAACCCCCGCCGAAGCCCTGCCGCGCCAAGTGCTGCTGTGACCACTGCTGATGCTTCGGATGAGACGACGCGCCATATACCATCCAAGTGGCATCTTTTCTTGATCTCTTTTCCAACATGACGCTGTCGGACATCGACGACTATCTTACCGTTGACGATCGCTCCTCGCCGGAGTACATTGACGCCATCATCGACAAATGTAATACGCCGTCATATTTCGTGTCTTTTTCATATTTATATTATGCGAGCTCGTAAAATTAAAAAAATTCATTGTAGTAGAGTAAGAGTTTTGTGGGTGTTTAGTGGGTGTTCCCGAGGGATTCGAATTTACGCGATTCGCATATAAGCGGTAGATGACTGTACACTATAAAGCCTACGAAAGAATATATGACAATGTGGACCATTGAGTCACTACTTGCGCGCGTTTGTTTAGCGATAAGCCGCGATAAGCCAGAGCAGTATTGTTGATACTGTATTGGTAATGAGTAAGAAGTGGTTGGGCCAAAAGTCGAAAAGGAGTCGCCAAAGGGGCTATGGGGGTGGATGAGCGCGATGACCCTACTTAGTTTCACCTGCCAAAAACCCCACCCCACACCGCCACAACCTGGGTGCACCTGGATTTTAGGAAACCCCACATCTAGCGATCCATTTGTTTGATTGAGTATTATAAACATCGTTTAAAATATGGTTTTAAACAATGTTTTGAATGTTTGTTTGGAATAAATTCATTTGATTAGAGTATTGAAAAACGCTCAACTCATGTATTTTTTACAAGAATTGTCAGGAACTGCATAGACTCATATATATGAGTCTAAAATGCAAATAAAACAGAATCAGCCAGACAGACCCTTCCACTCGTCAATTGCCATGGGACGCCCGGCTGACCTCGTCGTGAGTAAACTTTGGGCCACGCCAGGCCCCCAAGGAAGGGCGCAAAATTGCTCTTCGGCCCTGCAAGTTCTGTGGAAGCCTCGTTACTTATTCTTCCCAAAGAATGAAGGCGCACATGCTCTCGTGTCGTAAATCTCTCAGTGGCATTGACCTTCTCTTCGCAAACGAGGGTGAAACCTCGGTGGTACCCCCAAGGCATCCGTCGCGCCGGCGCGGCAAAAGCACGCGGTAGCGCCGCCGCTAAACCACTTCATCGCTTCTATAACTCTGCAAGAAAGCGACATCCTTGACAAATTGCTCAGCCGTGCCATTTACGAGAGTGCTCAGGCCTTCACGACAGTGTCCAGCAATGCATGGTTGTCGTTTTTCAGACGCCTCCGGCCTGCATACACACCACCAGCACCCGGTGTCATCAGTGGCAGGCTTCTGGACAACGAATACCAGGAGGTACAGCTTGCAGCCATGCAAGCCATCGCACATATGCCAATCATATGCATTTCAATTGATAACACGACATTGGCAACTGGGCGGCCACTGCTCAACGTCATGGCGTGCGGCCCCAAGGCCTGCTTTGTCGTCCATGTACTGCGAGCGTGAAACGTCTGTGCAGCTGCACGTGCGTCTCGTCACCCTCAAGCAGCGGATCATCGAATACAGCGAAGCCTCAGGGGTGGCGGCTACCGCTGGCAACGCATTTTTGACCCCTACGCCCCCCAATGCGGACGTTATGCACCGACTAGCCTGCCGTAATGGTAGCGTTGCGGAAACTGGCACTTGATTCGGGTACTGCTCATTTTGCCTTTGGTTGCGCCCCTCATGCCCTAAACAATCTTTGTCTTGATTGGCTGAAGTTCCCCCAAGCGAAGCGACGGTAGCATCCGCTGTCAGCACGGTGCTCGGGGTGTGCATATCGTGTTAGCTGCCGACAAAAACTTTACGTCGAAAAGCTTCATACGAGGCTCACGCTTATTCTCTTAACAAATCCTGGGGTTCTTGCCCTATGTCATGCGACAAAGGCTCACGGTACCGGACTGCATCGACGCGACCCTTGAGGCCACCATTCTGGACTATGATGTCTGGAAGCAAGTGGATACTCTGAACAAGCTGTTGGCCTCGGTTACCTACGCCCTCAGCTACCTCAAGAGTGACGAGGCCACCCACTGCACCATCTATGCCTGCTTTCTCGACATTGCGGTCGTCGTCATAAATCTTGATGATGGCACGCTCACGCGCCTTGGTGTCGACTGCGGCGGCGACTTGCTCCAGGCAGTCTGTGCACGATTTAAGTCGATTTACTCGCCGTCATTCCCCTTGACCTTTGTGACGGACCCCTCTACCTCGCAATGCGCCAGCGCCTCACAGCAGTCTACGGAGCGGTTTTCGTGGAGCTTAGGCTGTGGTCGCACGGCGAGCAGTGCGACGCAGCGTTGGACCAACTCGACTCCGACCCAAAGACATCTATCAAGGTTGCGTTCGCGAAGTGGCTGGGGAAGCGCTTCTCTAGCAACTTGCTGCATATGGTGTTGAGGCAACTAATGCCGGCCTACATCCGGGTGTTCATCGACGACTCAGCGCTGGCTAACTTGGCACCGTGTCTGGTACACCTACACTCAAGCCCAACAGGTGCCGCGGGCGGCGAACGCAATCATAAGACTACAAAGCGTGTGGCCGTAGCAGCGCGCTGTCGCACGGGCGACTGTGCCACGGAGCGGCAAGTTGCAGTTACTTTCAACTGCCGGCACCCCAGCGCGAGGCTGCCACCGGACGATATGGTGAGTTTATCCAACGCATCGTTGCCCTTAATGATCCCGGAGCCTGGCCCGAAATGAGCGACTCATCAGGCGGCACCGACGACAAGGTGCATGGCGATGCTACCGATGATGTGTATGACGATGAGTTCTCAATTTTTAACGACCCTGTGTCCTTCATGGACGACTACCTGCGCGATGTGGTCTGGTCGGAGATTCCACACTTGTCGGTTCAGGAATAACTTTCATTTTAAAACATTTTAAACGAGTTTCAAACAAACAAACAAATATTATTTTATCTCAATCCATTTAAAACGGAACACTACCCACAACCCCAATTTTACGAAGTTCAGGAGTGGTATTCACCCCTCCTTTTACAAGCTAACTCCAACATGTAATCACTTCAAATGTAAGGATTTATAATAACAAAGAAGTTCAAGCCGGTCAAAATGAGCCAATGAGTACTATTCAGATATTTTTTGTAAGCAGCATTGTACTCATTGCCTGCCGTTTGCATCATTTTTGCGTTCTGTTGCACCAAACTACATCCATCTGTAGCTCTTTTCAGGCTCAATACAACCATGTAGTTTTGTTGTGTAAACGGGTTCGACACGAAAAGCTCGCGGTCTACATCAGCCTCTCGTCGCTCGCCGTTGGCGGCAAGCTGCCCTACGGGGCGGTCAAGAACATGGTCGAGGAGCGTGGCGTCGACCGAAACGTGATAAGCCGCATCTGGTCCAATGGCCAAACGCGCGTAGCCGTCAAGTCGCCGCCGCTTTTTCCTCGCTCTAAGGAGACAGGTCGCAAGTCGATACCCGACGCCATCATCAAGTCCAAGATCCAGACTGTTCCTCAGGAAAAACGCACAAGTATGAGACTCCTCGCGAATCTCCGCGATCTGAGCTTCTCGGTCATTCAGCGCTACAAGAAGGCAAACAAGATGTGCCGCAGCAAGAGCAGCGTCAATCCCATACTCACGAACGAGCACAAGATCGCGCGTCTCGTCTTTGCGCGCTCCTACGTCCACGCCCTGCTGACAGCTCTTTTCTCTTCAATCCAATGATGCAGACAGTGCTTATTGATGAGAAATGTTCCCACCTAACGGAGATCATCAAGAATATTTACTTTCTGCCAGACAAGGAGCAAATCGTGCACCGCACAAGACACAAGAACCACATCCTGAAGATAATGTTATTCTGTGCCGTGGCGCGACCCCGTGGATCCTTCGATGGCAAGGTACATTTTCATATCCAGATATAGGAAATTATAGTCTATCTAGATCGGAATCTAGCCGTTGACGGCAATAGACCGCACTCTGCGTAAGTCGCGCCGGCTGGCGTAGAGGTTACAGAGCCTATCAACATGAACAGGGCCGTGTACCGGGTCCTGCTAATGACCAAAATCATTCGCGCGTCAAGGAGCTTTGGCCTTCACCACAGCAGCGTATTTCGTTTCAAGACGACAAAGCGCCTGCCCACGGCAGCGTCCTGGAGGAGTGCGTTGGTGCCCACGTTGCTCTGGACGGCTGGCCGATGGATGTGCGACGACAACCGGCCAATTCGCCCGACTTCAACGTACTCGACTTGGGATTCTTTCGTGCATTGCAGACGCTGCACCGCCAGAAGAAGTTTAGCTGCATCGACACTCTCGTCAGCAGTGTCAAGAGCAGTATTCAAGAGTTAAATGCGGAGGTATTGGACAATACATTCTATACATTGCAGCTCGTCATCGTGCAAGCGATGCTGCATGCAGGGGTCAATGCATTTAAAATCCCGCACCAGAACAAAAAGCGGCTCCGGGGGCTTGGAATTCTACCGTTCACTATGCCGTGCTCGGCCGCTGCTGTTGCCACGTGCGATGTTGCTTTGCCTTGATTGGCTTAACGCCTGATGCATTGCATTTATTTGGCTAATAATACAGTGCTGCTTACAAAAAATATCTGAGTAGTACTACTCTGTGCGGATATGAAATGTACATAATGAAATTTTAGACCAACCAGAAGATCGGATTTGAAATTGGCCGAGCCTATTGGCACAGCGATAAAACGTCGCAGCGCGCACACAACAGCCCATCGAGCAGGACAATTAGCCGAGAATTGACCGAGCCACGTCCACCAAAGGACTACCCAGTTAACTGCAAAAAAGTGCCAAAATTTCCTCCCATCATATTCACAATTTACATATGTGCTCAAACATGATTGGTTTACAGGAACCCAAACCTGAGCTCAAAGTTTTCGCGCCAATTTTGAAACGCAACGCTTTAGCCATTTCTACATTTGTGGTGCCGTGGACAAGATGACAGTGAATACGCTCTGTACCGCCAATACACGGCAATGACAACTGCCGAGAAGGTGGACATATTTTGCCGAATGCTTGTACGGGCTACGAAGTAAAAGTTGCAACGAGGCACATTTGTCGAAATGGCGACGGAGCACAGCGTCGACAGGCGTATCATCGCGCAGGTTTGGTACTGTGGCGTCTCCCAGATGGTGGCTGGTGAGCCTATCGACTTCGCCAACAAGCGTTTCCTCTGTGGACGCAAGATGACGGCCGACGATGCCGTCTATGCTGCTATTAAGTCCGTACCGCTCCAGGAGCGCGGCTTCCTACGGAGCATTGCGAGCAAAGCTGGCGTAACCTGTGGCAAGTGCGGCGACTCCTCAGCAGCAAGCAACTTCGGGCTTCCAAGAACCAGGTGAAGCCCGAGCAAAGTCCGGCTAACCGCATCAGCGGCTTGTGTTCGCCCGCCATCATGTTCGGCCCAGCTTGCGGACCCCTGGCGAATTCTTCTTCGACGGCTTGTACAATACCGTGCATATCAACGAAAAATGGTTTAACCTCATGGAGGTTAACCTGAAGCTCTACCTCTTAGAGGGCGAGGAAGTACCGGCTCGCAAGACTCGGCACAAGTCCCATATCCTGAAACTCAAGTTCGTCTGCGCAGTCGCGCGCCCGGGAAGCAATTTCAACGGCAAGGTACTTCCTGCAATCGGCTCAACTCTAATCCTTTTGGCTGTCTAGATTGGCATTTGGCCTTTTGTGGAAAAGGTGGCCGCGCAGCGAACATCGGCGCGCCGGCCGCGAGGCACTCTTGAAACGAAGCCGGTGTCCGTGACGAAGGAGGTAGGTCTACGTGATGATGTTACGTGAAGAAGTTATTCCAGCTATTGTTACGGCTTGACCGAACGCTGGTCAACAAATCATCATTCAAGAGGACAACGCTCCCGCGCATGTTGGCGTGCTGCAGTGTCTTAGCAGAAGGCCTTGGCAACCCCGGGTGGGGTAACATGATTGCGCGCCCCCAGCCGTCGAACTCGCACTACTTTAACATTCTCGACCTGGGATACTTCCGAGCTATTCAAACACTGCATTATAAGAATAAAAGCTCGTGTATTGATTTTCGCCTCCGCAGCGTTGTACAGAGTATAGTCGAGCTTGACTGCGAGGTCCTCGATAATACTTTCATCACGCTGCAGACAGTGCTGCATCAAGCAATGCTGCACCGCGGAGACTCATTAGACCTCTTGATGACAGACCGAACAATTGCTGAGAGCCAGCACATACAACAGTTGAACAATTACAAAACCGAAAGCAAGTTTAATATGTTGGAGCTCACATTTCGATTTACATTAACCATGGCTCGAACTAACCAAGCCCGCCCAGCTCGCGCTGCCCGGCCCACGACGCACGACGATCCCGATACCCCTCCCGCGGCCGAGCCACGTCCTCTCCGTGTGCCTCGGGGTCTCACCGGTCGTGCCATCGACACGGGTGTTGACGTCCTCCTGCAACTTGCCCAAGCCCGCGACAACCAACATTCCCGCTACCCCGCGGATCGCCCAGAAACCGACGAAACTACTTTCGCCCACGCCGATATACGATTCTTTTCTTGACGCTCGTGGCCAGTCCGGAACACGCGACTAGACCAATTTTTCCCCAAGCGAGTTCCAATTTCTCTGGGGCGATATCCAGCCTTTCGTTCAACGGCACTGGAATGCGGGCTCAGGACGCAAGTGTGGAATCTCCACCCGCAACGTGCTTTTCATGGCTGTCGCAACGCTTAAGCACTGTGGATCATGGGACGTCGTTGCTGCAGTCTTTAAGGAGAAGTCGGCTACGTTTTCTAAACGTGTAACCTATTTCCTCTTTATTTTGCGTCCCCATCTTGTGGCGAAGTTCATCATGTCGCAAGCAACCAAGTGGAGCATGCTGCGTCTCGCGACGAGCGGTAATCGGTTTACCAAATACCCTTGCGCACGGTATGCTAGTGACGTTACTTTTCAGCACTGCCACGCACCGGCGGCCGGCTGGAGCGACAAGACGAAGTACTACAGCACCAAACACTCTTTATACGGAATGAAAGTTGAAATGGCGGTGCTGCCTAACGGCATGGTCATGCACGTCTCGGACGCATACCCAGGCGCCACACGCGATCTCGTCATATGGCATGCCAACCTGGGCTTTCACCGCTCGGAGCTGGCCAAGCTGCCGGACGAGCAGCATGTTGCTGACGACGGCCCTCTTCTCAATAAGCACGGGAACTCGTGGGCGCACCTTGCAGACAAGGGATACCAAGGACTGGCCCACGACGTGCGTGCCATCACGCCGGTTAAGCAACCACCGTCCGGTTCGGCCAGCATGCTTACTGTCGAGCAAATGGAGGTGAACCGAGACATGGCAAGTGATCGCAACATTGTTGAGAACTTCTCCGAAAGGATGAAGAGCCTTTGGACCGTGACGTCGGCTATCTATAAGTGGAAACGGGAAAACTATAAAGTTTTCCTACAATACGCTGACGCCCTAATGTGCGCCCATGTGCGTTTCAAGCCGCTCCAGGCCGACGATGCAAATATTTACTATCAATATGAAAACCGTTTCATTGCGATTGGTGCACTCCGGAAGCGGACCAGGGCTGTGGCGCAAGCGAACGATCGGAACAAGCGCAAGAAGAAGCTTGAGACCCTGCTGCGCGACCGTGTCGCGTTTTACGAGGACGGAAGCGATGCGGATTTGGAGAGCTCAGCTATATTTGATTAATGTAGCTTGTGTTTGCAAAATTGGCATTGTTGTTCCCGAAGTGTGAGGCGCTCTTGCCTAATGATACTAGTGTTTGGAAATGACACGGTGGGCTTCGAAATCTCTGAGTTATTTTGTATGTCAGCTGCACGCATGGATAATGAGAATAATATTTCGAAATGGCATACCGCATTTGGAAATGGTTGTGTCTTTTCGTATATTGAGTGATGGTTACCTAGCGAGAGAATACCCTCACGCATAGCTATACCACTATTGTAACTGGGGGGATTTTAATTTTTTGGGACAATGTCTTTGGGTTAGAGTTCTACGGTAGTGCGCTACGGAATACTAGTCCAGTCGTCCTTCTCATTATGATACCCCCAAATTTGGGTTCAAGAATATTAGTTCCGTAGGAAATGTGAAGGGCACAATTAAAAGAGGCGGTCAACGAAAAAGCGCCGCACCCAGGGCAATTCCTCGTCGTCTAGCTCCTTAGACGTGACATCTTAGTATATTTTTGCATCTAGCCATTGGTTGTCGGGAGCACGGAGCGTGCGGATGATTGTGAGACGACTTCGTGATCTCGATAGTCGAAATCCGTTGCGAATCCTTTGAGCAAGCACATTTTGGGCTACCTTTGAATTGCGACGCTTGTACGCTTGGACTTGCTGCCGCTGGCGCCCTGTCAGGCGCAAACTACTCTGGTCCGAAATTGTAGGGGCATTTGACTTTCAGAGTCTGCCAAAATTCGAATTTTGAAGAATATCAAGTTCTGAGGTCACCGCGAGTAGAGGAGCGTATCCTCTTTTAGAATATATCGTATTTAAGCGCTTTATTTGGTTTTTTTACTACACATTCATTGGCCAAAAGTTGCCTTGGTTGACTCTGAACCTTGTGTTCACCGTATTTGATTTCAGTAACGTAGAGCGCCAGTTCTTCGCGCGAAATGGAGGGTCTATGAGCGAGGCCCATATCGCAATGAAAAATGTACCGATTCAGTAATATAAGGGCTTGAGCAACGCACAATAGTGTGTTCTATCGCTCCACACAGGTCTCATCGCTAACACGTTAACACCAACTGCAGCGCATTCGTGCAAAGGTGGTCACTCCAAAAACAGTTTACAGCGGTGCGGCTCTAGCCGATAATGCTCTCATGCCACGCACGCGACGCGACGCCGGTGGCGTCGCGCTTCCTTAGGGTGACGATGCCATGGTCGACCATATATTCGTACGTAAGCTTTCGCAGCACGCGCTTGAAGGGCCCGAAAATAACGACGTCCCTGGGCTAGATTAGGTATGCCGCGTTGCGTCTTAAAGTTATTTTGGTGTAGTGACTGCTGTACCCGTCATACACAAGGACTACGGGGCGCTGCACGTCGGCCGAATAGATGCCTTGAAATGAACGACCCAAAGACGGAACGTAATGCCGTTTATGAATCCTTTCGGCGTAACGCCGACGTCAGCCTCGGACACCACGCATGTGTCCAAAAGGTCGCGCTTAAGGCGCACTCCGGGTACCAAAAAGAGCGGCGGGACAATGAAGCCAGAGGCTGAGGTTGCCGCAACAATAGTGCAGTGGAACGACATTTGCATAACACGACCCCATACATTTTGTGACCCAGACACCGCAATGACACGTTGGCTCTTGGCAGACTGGGAGAAACCAGTTTCGTCCATATTGAAAATCCGATCGGCTGACAGGCGTTGCTCGATCGTGTGCTGGACAAATTCACGGTGAAACGAGATAAATAACGCCTCGGACGCTTCCGCTCGAGCTCGGTTTATAGTCTGGCTAGTGCGGATAATCAGATTGGGGTAGCTTTGAAAAAAGCGATGACGCCAGCCGCGACCGAGGCTACTTTTAAATCGTGTTACAGGTCTGGACATGCGGTACATCCCGTTGGCCTTAATGATAAGCCGCGCGCGCGTCACGCCGTTTGCACACGTCGTCTGCATGGCAATGGTCCACGACTTTTGGTCATCCTTAATTTCCGTCGTGAGGGCCGGTGGTGGGCCTGGCTAAAGAGTTAGGATGTCATGGACCATCTTCCTTGCTCGTTCAAAGATTGTGCGCTCAGGCAAGTTCAGATAGGCATGGCATGGCGCACAGCGCGCATCTTCTTGCCGAAGTGATATAAATCGACAGCAGCTGCAAGATCCAGTGGCGAATACTGCTTCTTTCTCATTGCGGGCAAGTTTAATTATGGTGATTTGACCACTGTTACTTACTTCGTTTGGCGGCAACGACTCGTTTGCGCGCGCAAATGCAGCGTCCTTTGACGAAAACCCGCGAAAAACCGGTGATATTCCTAGGGCAGCCAATCGCATTGCTGAAAAATGGCACGGAGGCATCGGGTTGGCTGCGATGGGACCCAGCTTGTAAATCCCGCAGATAATTGGTTCCCGCGGAAAACTGGCCCTTTACGTTATGCAATTTGATGAAAATTCATAAATTATCACAGGTTACCCGGATGAGCCTGACGGCTGCACATAAAAAGGACATTTTGCTTGGCTGGAGGCAGAATTTTGTCCAATGAATGCTGACAATTCAAATTTAAGCCAATTAACAAGAAGTTAAAAAAACCTGTCAAAATGAAATGTCCCAACAATTTCGAAACAAAGTACAGTAGCCTCGACGCAAAGTTCGGCAGATGTCGTGCGACATTGTGTTGGTTGAAAAGCCACTGCAGAATAGAATTATGCACAATTAAAAGCGAAAACTGAACCCAATTTCGTGACCACTTATTTTGGTTGGCAGTGATATTTTGGCGCCAACTAAACTAGAAAAGGCGGCATCGCAGTCATTCCCGAATACTCTCGCCATGACGAACAACGATAACCGCAAGAAAAGTAAGGCCGCGCCCAAGCACGCGCGTCTAATTGCTCAGCGAGTAGCAAAACGCCTGGTGCCGCAGCCTGGGGCCCAGAGTGCCAAGTCGCGCAAGGGCCAGGGCCGCCGCCTCACTGAGAAGCAGCGACTTGATATCCTCCACGAGCTCCAGAAGCACGACTGTCGCCGCCAGGTCGACATTGCCAGCGCCTACGGCGTGTCGCCCACGTGCATACGGACGCTCGCCAAAAAAAAGAGTGCCGTCCAGAAGCGCACGCTCAACATGAGCGATGAGCTGCTCGCCGAGACCTATCGGCACCAGAAACCCAGGTACCCCGTGCTGGACGTTGCACTCGTCGATTGGATCGAGGACTTTCGCCTGCGACGTGTGTCAGTGCCACCGTCGGTGGCACTGGTAAAGGCCGACCAAATTGCTCGCAACTTGGGCATACTCCCAGCTGAGTGGCACGCTTCATGGGGGGTGGCTGGTAGACTTTCGTGAGCGCAACGGGATCGGACATATGCAGTTGCACGGCGAGGGTGCCGAAGTCAACAAAGAGGACCACAAGTTGCTCGCGTCCCTCGCCGCTCTGGCCATTGTTGTCGAAGCGTACCCACCGTCTAACATTTACAACATGGATGAGACGGGCCTCTGGTACCGCGTGCTACCGCGTGGCACGCTGCTGAGCGTGCGCAAACTGCCGTCAGACGTCCGCGGCAAAAGGTGCCAAAAGAGCGTGTTACAGCGGTCCTTTGCGCGAACGCTTGCGGCAGTATAAAAGTGCCTGTTTCCCTCATCGGAAAGGTTGGTGCGCCGGTATGCATGGCGGGCAAGTCGTGGCTCGTGCCATACTTCTGCCAGGAAAAGGCTTGGATGGATGGTATGGTGTTTAGTGCATGGCTCCATGAGGTGTTTCGGCCTGCCATCGATGCCTCTACCACTGGCAATGTGTTGCTGCTCCTGGATAATGCTCCTGGACATCTCCAGGAGATGAATGTTGGCAACGTTCATGTTCGCTTTCTCCCTGCCAACTGCACGAGCTGGAAGCAGCCGTGCGACCTCGGCATTATTGCTGCTTATAAGAAGCGATACAAGTACCTTTTGATGGCGAGGGTCATCGCCTACATGGAGCACGACGCCGCAACCCACGCATTACTAGCGGCGGAGGTGACAACACGACGCCCAGGGACCTTCGGCGTCGCGCATGGCCGCCCCCGCATCTCTTGGATGCAGCACAACTCGCGGTGGAAGCTTGGGGTGCAATTACCCCGCTCACGATAGAAAACTCGTTTAAAAAGGTAGATATTGGGGTAGTCTTCGATAACAATACTAAAGCATGCTGATGAACTCTTCCAATAAAAACATTATTATAATATGCAATAATTAAAATGATATTCGAACTTGTGAAGTGCCTCGTTTGCCATCGAAACCATAGTGTTATCCACTGCACCTAGCACCTCCCACCGAACATAGCGTCGAGGCTACTGTAGTACGAAGTCGTCATCGCTCTGATAGTTGCTCTTTTGTGTGAACAAGGTTGTGTGAATTTAGTACTTGCTGCTTCCTGCGATGACTGCCATCAAAAGGTGTGGTCCCCGAGATTGTTTAAAAGGACTAAGCTGCAGCCAGCAATTTTAATTTGACCAAGGTGACAGCGGCAGTTTCGTGTTTGAAAGGGTATCAAATCTGTGCGGGGTATTATAATGAGAGGGACGACTGTACACAGTTCTCATACAGTGTATCGCCAAATGCACCCAAGAATATTCATTTTTGAGATTCCCGGGCGGCGGTTCACGGCGCAGCCGGCGTTGGGCCCCACGGTACACATGTATGCTTGCAGACACGACAAGAACTTTCTATGCACCTATTACCCGTGGTACGTGGCATCCCACTGGCACGGGGATATGGGGACGCGCGGAAGGCCGTTGGTCAGGGGGACCACTGACGCTTTGTGAACACCTGCCGTCATCACCGCCAACAGACGTCCCGTAAAATCTTTCTGTCGATTTTCCACGGTTTCGCCGGAATTTCGCCGGAGTTGCGATCCAAAATGATGACGCCATCTGCGCCATGTGGGATCTTGCGTGTGTCACTGGCAGGGCCTCTGGCGAGGAGCGGCCACTTTCGATTTCGCCATGCTGCTTGTGCTGACGGCCGCCGTGCTCATCAGCACCGAGAGCGTCCGCTCGGCTCTCGAAGCGACCTTCGCGTGGGGCGTGGCCCTCCTCGTGGACCACACGCAGGAGTTTTTCTGGGGCTTCCTTCTGCTCACGTGCTTCAGCCTGCTGAGCTATATCATGGAGCCGGAAAAAGCCAAGGGCCGCGGCCGTGAACAGCCGCGCTGGGAACTCTTCCGCCTCTCCAACTACTTTGTCATCACTGTCTTCGTTGTTTCGCTCGCGACGTTGCTGTCGCATGAGAACCGCCTCGACCACCGGACCACCCCCAAACAAAACCCGCTCATCCTCTACGCAGCAGCGGGTGCCTGCATGCTTTCGCTCACCTACTTTTTCGCCTTCTTCGCCGTCGGATTCGTCTCCAACCAGGTCGCGGAGGAGGTGACGTCTGAAGAGGAAGACGACAAGTGGCCTGCAAAGAAGGCTAAGAAGGCCCCGGAGCCTTGCCAACCGGCGCTTGTCAAGACGCCGGTCCTCGCTGCGGACGACGCTGCCGTACTTGACATGCTTCTTACCAAGGACCCTTCCACGGGACGCCCGCGCATGGCCCTTCACGAACTCGAGAAGAAGCTTGGCGATATGGACCGCGCTGTGCGCTTGCGCCGTGAATACTTTAAGGCCCAAAGCCAACTGGATTTCGAGCAATTGCCCATGGAAGGATACGACTACGCCAAGGTTCAAGACGGAATCTTATTGAAAAGGTTTCACCATCGTCTTCTAGGTGTACGGAGCCAACTGCGAGGTTGTCGTTGGGTATGTACCACTGCCAGTGGGGCTCGCTGGTCCCATCAAGGTGAACGGTGAGGCTGTTTATTTGCCCATGGCGACAACGGAAGGGTGCTTGATTGCGAGCACGAACCGTGGCTGCAAGGTCCTCAGCATGGGCGACGGTGTTCAAAGCGTTGTGTTGGCCGATGGCATCACGCGCGCGCCGTGTGTGCGCTTCCCCCGCGCGCGCGACGCCGCCGCCCTCAAGGCGTACCTCGACGATAGCACCCACTGGGACGCGATTGCGGGCGCTTTCAACGCTACGACGCGTTACGGCAAACTGGTGGCGGTCAAGACGATCCAGTCGGGCCGCAACTGCTACGTGCGTCTTGTGTGCAACGCTGGCAACGCCATGGGCATGAACATGGTGTCCAAGGGCACACTTGCGGTGCTCGGCCATCTTCAGGTACGATACGGCTTTCTCCCGGGTGCGACATCTCATCGCTGCTGCAGGAACACTTTCCCGACATGGAGCTCGTGGCCATCTCGGGCAATGTGTGTACGGACAAGAAGAGCGCGGCGATCAACTGGCTCGACGGCCGCGGCAAGAGCGTCGTCGCCGACGCCATCGTCAAGGCCGACGTGGTCGCGCGCGTGCTGCACACGACTGTGGACAAGCTCGTTGATCTCAACCTGCAGAAGAACCTCGTGGGCTCGGCCATGGCTGGCGCGCTCGGTGGCTTCAACGCGCACGCGGCCAACATCCTCACGGCGATTTTCCTCGCGACCGGCCAGGACCCGGCGCAGAACGTCGAGTCCTCGAGTTGCATGACGATGCTCGAGAAGAACGCGGACGGCGACCTGTACATCAGCGTGACCATGCCGTCCATCGAAGTCGGCACCGTCGGCGGCGGCACGCACCTCGCCCCGCAGCAAGCGTGCCTCGGCCTCATGGGTTGCGCGCCGCACCAGACGCGCGAGGACGCGACGACGGAGCAGGGCGCGCGCCGCCTCGCGTGCGCCATTGCGGCCGGTGTCATGGCCGGTGAGCTCTCGCTTCTCGCCGCCATCTCCACGAACGAGCTCGTCAAGAGTCACATGGAGCTCAACCGCAAGAAGGCGTAAAGTTGCCTGTACATTTCAAAACCTCAAAAAAATCTGTTTTACGTATTGCCTCTCGTTTAACGCATCTGCATTTCCCTCGTAAAAACCTTTTAAAGCGATTATTCTCGAGTTCAACGCATCTGTATTTACCTAGAAAAACGTCTTTACGCGCATGGTATCGAGTTTAACGCACTTGCCTTCAGAGCGGGAATTGGATCTCCAGCGCGTAACCGTCAGGGATGCGGGCGCTCCGACAGCTCTGGTTCGGCGAGATGCCGCTGCCAGTGACGCCAGAAACGGCAACGGGCGTTGTGGCCATCCGCCGGCGCGAGGTACGCCTCTGACCCGTGGACTGGTGCGAGCGCGGCCTATAGCTGGCAGCGCGGCTCGCCGTGTGCACGCCGCAACACGAACGCACTTGGGGCTCGGATGTCAGCGCCCTGGCGGAGATGCTGCAGGACTACCTCAGCGCTCTGTCCGAAGCCTGCGCAGCTGACGACAGGGCTATGTGGACATGGACCCATGCGTCCCTTGAAGCTGGGCCGGGGCTGTGGCCGCAGGGCGAGCGCGCCATGGTCACGCTCTGTCTCGGGTTCGTCTCGGCGCTCGAAGCTGAAGAAAGCGACC
Organism: Achlya hypogyna; assembly: GCA_002081595.1. Taxonomy (NCBI): domain Eukaryota; phylum Oomycota; class Saprolegniomycetes; order Saprolegniales; family Achlyaceae; genus Achlya; species Achlya hypogyna. The sequence continues at coordinate 26,548 of JNBR01001465.1, read as the reverse complement.
GGCTGGACCAGGTCTCCCATGCCACCGAGGTACGCGGCATTGACGCCAGCGACGGGAGAACCGCCCCCTATAGCTCTGGCGCACGGCCGCTGGCCATTTTGCACACGCTGTCCAGCTGGTCGACGGTACGTCGCTGCTGTTCCCCGGCGCTCGCTGAGGCCGCGGCAGACTTGCTGCCCCACGCACGGGTGTGGCAACAGCTTGCGACGGTCCACGCCCACGCCAGCGAGCTGCGCAACGTCTGTGGCGGCCGCTGCGGCGCTTGACGCTCTCGTAGGTCGAGGCAACCGAGGCCTCGCGCACACAGCTGGCGCGGTACCACTCGGCCGTCAGCCGTAGCGGGTTCGCCGCATGCATGGCAGCCTCGGAGGCCGCCAACGCGCTGCCGGCACAAACCACGTGCGCCGCCGTGGACAGACCGAGCTCCGAGCTCACATGGGCGGTAGGCTGAGCCAGCAGCTGCGCTGGGCCGTTGGTGCGGCCAAGGCCAGCTGCCGGGCCACACACTGGTGCAACGAGGCGGTGATATTCCTCGACTCGCAACAGCCTCGTGCGTGCTACTGCCGATGCCGACGCTCATGGCTGCGTAGAGATCGCGCTGGTGTTTTGCGACGCTGTGCTCAAGACCAAGCTGCCGATCCCGCCGCAGTACCCGCACCGCACCTGCGGCATCTTCACCAAGCTCATGCACACGGCCGTGGCCGCGCACCAAGAGATACTCGCCTGGGCTCTAGACGAGAAGGCGCGCCTCAAGGCCGCCGTCGTCGACTCGCCCGCCCTCGCGTGTACGCCTTTGTTGCTGGCAGACCATTCATGCACCCATAGATGACCGCCTCGAGCGCTTCCTGGCAATCGCCCCGCTGACGCTCACGTCGCTGCAGCCGCTGCCGCCCGACCGGCCGCCAACCCCGGAGAAGACCGAGCAGCCCGAGGACGGCGGCCGACCGCCCTCGCGCGACGTCCGCGTTGCCGAGCATGCACGTCAGCTCGGCATATCGCCCACCGTACCAAACGGCACGTGGGCGTACGGCGTTGAGCCGTTCGAGCCTTCTGCGACGTCGACCGGTCTCTTGCGCGGCGCTCTCTCAACGCCGGCACTACCGCCGCGGGTACGTGCGTGTCGGGCGGCGAGGTGGTCACACCGGGCACAGACGCTGCGCCCGCTTACAGCGAGTACGCCTCAGCTTCGACCGCTGCCAGACATTGCGTTCGAGACAAACCACGACTCGTGCCACAGCCATCGCTCGCTTTCCGTGTACAAACGCAAGAACTGCGGGCTGTGTGAACGCGCATTTCCGGTGCGTCGGGACCATTCCATAAAATCCATGCGTTTTTCAGGTCGCCAACTTGCCCGGCGAGGTGGTCATGAGGCGCATCCTGGAGCTGCGGGTCTTCTGGGGCATCGAGTCGGAGAAGAACCCGAAGCACGCGCCGGCATCCTTCTTGTACCACACTGCACGCGTGTGCCTGCTGTGCCACGACATCTTGTCCGGTGCGCCAACGGCCGAAGCCGGCCACGCGCTCGTGACACACCGCGACGCGACGATCCAAGGGCACGTAGGGCGTTTGCGGAAGCAGAGCGTCCGACAGCTGTGCCTCGCCGAGACGGACGAGATCGGATACATGATACACCAGTCGATCCTGAATGATGCACTGCTCCTGCGGGCGCCGGGCCATGTGCATCGCCGGCGCGACCTGACCCGGCGGCCTGGCGTTCGCGCAACGCAGAGCTCCAGCCTTCTCCTGGGCGTCGCCCACAACGCCATCGACCCCAACAGCCACCGCGGCATCCACACGCAGGAAGAGCTCGGTGCAAGCAGCCAGGCTCCGCCCCCTCACGACCGCCCTAGGTCCTTGGTGGGAGGTAGACCTAGGCACCCACTGCGCCGTGAGCTGCGTCGAAGTCTGGAACTGCGTCGACAGCGACCCGTGCGTGGCCGAGCGCCTCTTCCCGTGCCACATCGTGCTTTCAATGAAACCCGGCGGCAAGCGAGACTTGCCAACACTCGAGGCCCTCGGCGTCGACTCCGTCGTCGTCACAGACGTCGTAGGTCCATCTACCGACCGCGTTGGAACTCAGCGCCACGCGCAGGTGCAGCCCGTGCGGTGGGAGCCCAAGGCCGGGAGTGTTGCCCGTTATGTCCGCATCGTCGCCAACAAATGGACGTATCTACATGTCGAGCGCATCCACGTCTTTGGCTCACCTGTGCAACAAGACGCCGACGTCAAGAAGAAGCGGCCATCGACGACCAAAGCCGCGACGCCCACGCGCTTCCAGCACGCCGAGAGCCCGCTGCGGCCCAAGAGCGCCGGTTTCCTCGTCGCTACAGCCAGCAGCGAGCGGCGAGCGCAGATCGGCCGAGATATCCGCCAGCAAATGGAGTCGCAATGAGAGACGTGTTGGGTGTCTTTATCTCAAGATGCCGTTGCAGACGCTGGGCGACACGCACGGCCCCGCGCTCGTGAGGAACGCATGGTCCTTCCACTTGGCGACGCCCGTCGCGTCGGACGTGAGGTGCTACGGCGGGTGTGGGGACGCGGGCGGCATGGGCGGGCGTACCTCGGCGGCCGCGACGACCACCTTTTTCTTCTCCACCTGCGCCGGCGTCCACGGCTCGCCCGAGAGGCCTTCGTAGAAGATGCGCTCGCCAATCTACGCGCCGGTGAGATGTGAGGGGGGCGGGTAGCGGACCTTGGCGTTGGCCGGCGGCTCGACGAACGCAACGCGCTCCGAGCCATCCTCGAGAGTCTTGACGGCGCAGAGCACCATGCCGTGCGACTTAAAGCCGACAAGGGCGCGCGCCTTGAGGTTGCACATGACGAGGAGCATGCGGCCCTGCATTTCCTCGAGCGAGTAGTGCTTCACGAGGCCACTCGCGATGAGGCGCGGTTCGTCCTCGCCCTACGTTCGCAGTCGTTGGCGACCGAGCACAAGAGATGCGGTGCTGCAACGTACGACATCGATCTCCTCGCAGTAGAGCCTGACGATCGTCGTGTAAGCACGTAGCTTGCGAATCAGGAAACGTACTTGTCCGCCGTCTCGTGCTTCCAGACCTTGGTGATCTTGCCGACACGGATGTCGAGCTTGGTGATTTCGGGCTGGTCCTCGGCAGGCGCGGCCGCCTTCTTGGGCTTGTCCGCCTTGGGCTTGTCGGTCTTGGGCTTGTCGTTCTTGGGCTTGTCGGCCCTGGACTTACCCGCCTTGGGCTTGTCGGCCTGCGTGCTGACGGGCTGGTTGGGCGCCAAGCCCAGGTTGGCCTCGAGGCCCGCAATGATCTACCCTCATGTGAGCCACCGCCGCAGTCCGGACGATCACCGTGTCCAGTTGTTGCAAGGCCGAGCTCATGGTGGAGAATGACTGGGTTTTGTCCCAATTTACCCAACCTGCGACTGTAATTTTTGCACTACACTCAGCATTGGGGGAAACTCCGAAGTGGGCTAAACTAGCGCAAGTACCCCGCAGGCACAGCCACGTGCTTCGAGGCGATCGTACGGCGGCAGCGGTTGCAACGCTGTTCCTGCCGACAGTTGCGTCGCTGTCGCTCACGCCCCGCGACGGCATGGGAGGGACGCGAGCGACAGACGGCGCGTCTTGGCACCAACACTCTGGCCAGCCGCCCATTCCCCCACAGAAAAATATGTCGCGTGTGCTCCTGTTGCTGATCGCCAGCTTTGTCTTAGCTGCCTTCGCCACGCACGTTCGCATGCCATCGAAAGTGGACCCTGCCCTCGCCGCCGCCTTCGAGTCGGCCGACCGCGTCAACATCATGGTGGATCTCGATGGATCCACCGACTGCATCGAAAACGAATCGGGCGACAACTCGGACTATGTGGCCAAGCTGCAAGCATTCACTGCCGCGCGCCAAGAAAGCGTCCAGGCCCTCTTAGCGACGCTGCCCGACGAGTACGAAGGAACGCCCAAGTTCTTTTGGATCACCAACAAGGTCTCGGTGCACCAGGCAACGCAGGTGCTGGTCATGGAGCTTGCCGATCTCCCCGCCGTGACGGCCATCCGCGGTGAGTTCGTCGCGCACATCAGTGGCGGTGGCGCAATTGCTAGCCACGACAACCTTTAACATGCAATGCTATCTTTGTCACTTGGTTCGTTTTACGCTCTTTAAAAAGGACATGCCGCGCCTGGGCCATGGCCACCTCCCGTACATCGAAGTCGTGGAATCGATCCCGATACTTGCGACCCTTGCCAAGACCATTCCCTGGCACAAGCTTTTGCAACTGCTCACGCCCCGCCACTACTCCATGGGCCAAAAGGCAAAGTCGTGGCACCGGTGCAATCTCACCGGTCATAGGTCATGGAGGCTGGAAGCGTGCCCCACGACATTCTCTTCGTTGTGGAAGGTCAGTTCACCATTCACACCGTCGCAGAAACACCCGAGACCGATGCCAAAACACCCTCGATGGTGCCCTACACCTGTCGCCCAGGTAGAGCAGTCGGACGGGCGCTGGTAGCTGGAAGTACGTGCTTAGGCGCAGTAATTGGAGCCCGCGCGACGTTCTTCCATGAACCACTTCCGTATGACGTTGTCACAGCCAAGTACAAATCCACTGTCCTCGCCATCTCCAAGGTACACCACGCACACAAGTCGTGTCTCTGACCGTGCGTAGACCAAATTCAAGACAGTGCTGAAGCAAACAGATGCCGAAAAGTCCATTTTGGCCCTCATCGAAGCTCAAGAACGCAGTCTACAAGGCGGCCTCGACGACATTGATGGGACCCTTCCCCTCGCGGCGCCAGCCCACGACACTATCGCGGTCGAATATGATGTGCAAGACGCTGTGCTTGTACTGCACGAGCCGCTCGAGCCGCCACCAGCCAAGCCCGTCACCAACGCCAAGTGCCTCCAAACTAAGCTCAATCGAACCCGCCGCCTCGAGAGCCTCCACTTGCCTGAGAACTACCAGCACACCCCCAGGCATACCAAAGCACGACTTCTCCAGCCGTCGCCCAGTGGCGTCACACGGGAAAAGCCTGTGGGGCGCCTCCTGAAGCCGCTGCAGCACGACGCGTCATGGTACCGCGATGCCAACGGCCATGCTGTCGTCCACGCCAAGCGTGGTTTTGCGTGTGAATTAAGAGCCGGTGCAACCGAAGCCGACGTACCCAAGCCGGGCCGGTTCACTCGGGTAGCTCGCGGAGAGCTAAGTCGTCGCCCGATGCTGCTGCACATCAACCACGAGACGCCGCTCCAGGTGCCGGCCATGGCAGCACTCAGCCTCACAGAATCGCTGGTGCAAAGCCAGCGCCCGTGCGAGGTACCGGTGCTGCTTCCAAGCCCGCAAAAGCCCCGTTCGTGCAACAATCAACTATGACGCGGTTACTACATCGACACGCCGGTGACATGGATTCATACGAATATTTAACTTCCCTCATTCGGAGGGTCGTCGTTGTGAGAAAAATTGCCAAGATGGGCGGCCTGCCGTTTTCCCTTGCACAATGCCAGTGCCTGGCGAAGTACCCGCGCCGTCAGTGTGGCTGCAGTAAGTTTCTGGCATCGTGGTGGCTGTGAGCGCCGTCTACTTTTCCGCAAGGAGCTCAAAAACGCTGGTTTGTTCAGTACACTTAAGCAGGAAATGGAAGCGGATCAATATACATCGCTGACTTTAGCAATGGTGTCAACTCAGCAGCTGGGGAGGAATAGCGAGGCGGTCATCGCTCGGGTTGCCCCAGCAGATGACTTTGCCCGAGTCAGACGCGATGCCGCAGCCGTGGTCCCACCCGAGAGTGAGTTCGTCGAGACGCATTGTCGGTGGCACACTCGTGACGCCTTCGCGCAGTCCCCAGCACACAACATGCTTGTCCTCCTACAACCCGTCGTTCCTTGTGTAGCTCAAAGGCGCGAACCTTGATGCCGCAAGCCGATAAGCGGCTCGTGCTCACCAAGAGATAGGACCCCAACGGAGCGTCCAGCTGCCTGCGGTGATTCTCGCCCCAGCAACGGATCTGGTTTTTGACTGTGACGCCGCAAGAAAAGTCACCAGGCGCAGCAGAAACTTGGAGAAACTTGTAGTTGGCGGGTGCCGTGCTTTGTCCCTACCAGTTATGTTGAGCACGACGATTTGGTAGACTTCCTTACGTGGCGATTGGCACCCCAACATGTCACGGTACCGTCGGCAGCCAAGGCGCACGAGTGCCCCTACAACGACTTTTGGTGACGCATGTTGAGTGGCACGCAGTACTTGGCCGCAGCTCACTTGAACGTATTTGCCTGTAGGAGCATCAAGCTGCCCATCGTAATTGACTCCTACGCAAACGTATGCAGAAGAGCTGCGTTTATGAGGAAGTACCCCAACAAGAGAGCGTGCCGTCTTTGAGAATGCCACAAGTGTGAAAATCCCCACAGCTCACCTGGACGAAGAGGCCTTCGGGTGTCATCGCGTGGTTGGGGTCGCCCCAGCATTCCACTGTCTCGTCGAGTTTGACGCCGCAGGAGTGGAAGCGACCGCAACTCACTTGGATGAACTCGGCCTACGCAATCCCTTACTTCACGGCCCCCCGCAGCGCGTACATCTGGCGGACTCGATTGACCGAGCATATCTTCGCCCCAGCATAGCACCTTGCCCCCAAAGTCGGCGGCTGACACGGAATGGATCGCGCACGTGTGGCCGATGCCCGCTGACACGGTCGTGTCGTCGATGTCCAAGTGCTGGATGGCCGGGCTTCGGCCAAAGAGCGGTGTGCTCTCCTCCTCGTCCGCGATGTCGGTCTCGATCTCATACTCGTACTCGCCTTCGTCCTCGGTCGCAACGGCGCGTAGGACCCACAAGGCCACGCCAAGCCACCGCAGCCCGTGCCACCGCATCCTGTCGCTTGAGGATCCTGCTGGATTTCAACTTGCACCCTATTGGGTCATTCGCACCAATCCCCGGCAGCCACCGCAAAAAGTGCAACGTCAAACTCAACGGGCACCAACTCAACTCAATTTTATCCGTTCTCAGTTCCGAATTCGGCGCGATGGCAGCAGTCCTAGTCCTCGGAGATGCATCTATGTGGGGCCTTGTCGTGGCATTCCAGCCTGGTTGCGTCCGCGATCTCCTTCCGTACATGGCCATATGGCGATCGACCTTCCTGGACCTGCCCGTCGCGTCCTGTACCAGTATGGGCAGCGTTGAGTATTCGTGGGCACAAACACTAAACACGGCCTTGGCGCGCGAAGACGACCGCGGACGCACCGCACAGCGCATTGTGCGCCATTGCCCTGAGCTCTTTACTACCGCAGCTGCGAACCTGGCCGCGGCACGCGGGTTACTAGACGTTCTGCAAGCGTTGCTTGTAGGAGATCTCCTCGCTACGACAGCTGACGCACTCAATGAGGCGGCAGCCCAAGGCCATCTAGACGTCGTGCGCTTCCTGCACGACCACTCACCAGGAGGTTGCACGGTCCGCGCCATGAACGGTGCAGCGCGCAACGGACACTTGGAGGTCGTGCGCTTTTTACACGAGCACCGGAACGAGGGCTGCACCACTGTGGCCATGGACTATGCCGCCGCCAACGGCCACCTTGACGTCGTTCAATTTCTCCACGCGCACCGACGTGAAGGCTGCACGACGATAGCAATGGATTACGCAGCTCGTCAAGGTCACATCGCCATCGTGCAATTCCTTCATGAGCATCGGGATGAGGGTTGCACAACAGACGCAATGGACGGTGCGCTGCTCTACAACCACTTAGACGTCTGCAGATACCTACACGAACACCGAACCGAAGGCTGCACACCCAATGCGCTCTACGCTGCAGCTTGGGAAGGAAACGTGGCCAATGCACGATTCCTCTGCGAGACGCGTGGCGAACCCTTTCGCCAAGACGCCCTCGATGCCGCTGTTTCGCGCGGCCACGTCGACATGATCGCATACCTGCACAGTGTGTGGCACGCTGATATTAGTAGCTTGGGAGCGCTGCGCAACGTGGCGGCATCCCACGCCCAGCACTGGCTGACGCGCCTCGCTTCTTCCGCTAAAGTAGGCCCCTGATAAGCCTAAACATTGCACGAATTTGCTTCAATACCCCTCCTCTGGCCGCTTTGAACGTCGTTTTTTCCAGCGCTCGATGCCATTTGCCATGCCAGGCACGCTTGGCGTCATTTGCCATGCCAGGCACGCTTGGCGTCATTTGCCATGCCAGGCACACATGACCTCCTGCCTGGATTGTCCGACCTTGGATTTCGGTGCGTTCTGATTGGTTCAATTTTACCAATCAAACGACACTCTGCCACCGTCGGTCATCCCGCGCCCGAAGCGATGGCATCCTTGGCCGTCCTCTGCGACGGCGCGCTCTGGCGCCTCGTGGTCGCGTACCAGGCCGGCTACGCACGCGACGTTCTACCGTTTGTGCGCCTCTGGAAGGCGACTGCCGCCCCCATGACGCTGCAAACCTTCGGCACAGTGCGCGACCCAGCGGCGGTCTGGGCCGACACGCTGCTGGAAGCGCTTGTTGCTGCCCCCGACGCCGTGCAAACCGCGCGGCAGATTCTAGCTCACTGCTGCTACCTCTTTACACCCGCGGCAGTGGACGCCGTCGCGGGCCGCGGCCACCTCGCCGTGCTGCACCTACTCCTCGCCCACGAACACCTCTGCACAACCGCCCGGGGCTTTGACCTGGCCGCGACCCACGGCCACATCGACGTCGTGCGCTTCCTGGACACCCACGCTCGCAGTGCGTGTACGCCGCAGGCCATGGACGGGGCGGCCAGCCACGGACACCTGACCGTCGTGCACTTCCTCCACCACCACCGCACCGAGGGGTGCACTGTGCAAGCCATGGACGCTGCCGCGCGTGAGGGCCACCTGTCCGTGGTCAAGTTCCTCCACGAGCACCGGCGCGAGGGCTGCACAAAGGCTGCGATGGATGCAGCTGCCCGCCGCGGGCACCTCGACGTAGTGCGCTTCTTAAACGCAAATCGGGCCGAGGGCTGCACAACGGCGGCCATGAACCATGCCGCGCTGCATGGGCACCTATCAGTGGTCAAGTTCCTCCACGAGCACCGGCGAGAAGGCTGCACTACGTACGCGCTCGACAACGCGCTCACGTACGGCCACTTGGATGTCTGCGCGTTCCTCATGACGCACCGGACGGAAGGATTCTCCGGATCACCGCTGCGAGACGCTGTGTGGGCGGGGCACACTGCCGTCGTACGCTTTCTCTGTGAGACGCGGCTTGAGCCGCGACAGCCAGAGCTCGTAGAGTTGGCCCAGCGACGCCGCCATGGCGACATTGTCGCCTACCTGTCTGCTTACTGGCGCGCACCGCGTCTGTAACCCATGCTTTGCTTGCGTTTGTGTGCTACAGGATACGGGCGAGCCAACAAAGAGTGCGGGAGGGTCAACGAAGGCGTTGATTCCTTAAACAAAGAGCTGCGATGCCTGCTTGTAGTAGTGGAACGACCGGCTGTGGCGGCGCGCAAGTACTCGGCTGCGCTTCTTCCTCGCTGCGACGAGGCTGCTGCGAAAGACCTTTTGGATGCATACCGCGGCCTTGTGTTGTTCGATGTACCGGCGGGTCGCAAGCTCTACAACCTTCTCGCCGATGGTGAGTCCTTCGCCTGGGACGTTGCGCTGGGTCAAGATCAACAGCAGGTCGCGGAATCGAATCATATTGTCCTGGTACCTAGGGCGATCACTTTGGCCACGCGTCGTGGTGCTGCCCGCGTACCGAGGGCCCCTCACGAGCTGGCGGCGATGCGTGAGCTCTTCCAGACGCGCGACGATCTCCATGTACTCGTCGTGGGTTTGGCGGTCGATGAGGCGGTCTTCAAGCGCGGGCAAAGTGGCAGGACCAACGGTCTTGGCGGCGGGGGCTCGCAGTCCAAGCGGCCGGTCCAGGCGTTTGAGGAGCCGCAGCAGCTTCCTCTTGGAGAGGTACCCAAGAGCTTGGTGGTCGAAGCCAGACCAGACGAGGCGGAAGGCCTGGAGATGGTCCATGTTGAAGCCAATCTTGATAAGCGACTCGCTCTCGGACACAAGCGCCGACGTGCTCACGTACGTATCGAGCACAACTGCAACGAAGAAGTTTTGGAGGATCAAAAACACGAGCACGAAGAACGAGTAGTAAAAGATGGTCGAGAGCCATTTGGAGCCGCAATCCGACTGGCCCCGGGCATTGCGGTACACGCAGTGGGGTCGGCTCACACTGCACGCTCGGTAAGCGTCGGACCTAGCCGCGCTGAGTCTCCAGCGCGTAGACGCCGCCATACCAGTCTTCGCCCGCTGCAAACTTGATGAACGCCGTGAGGGCGCGTGGAAAGGTCGAAAAGTTGAGGTTCGCATCGAGCCCGTCGCCCCATTTGGTCAGCGAGAAGAGTTGCATGCCGAGATTCGCGTAAATGAACATAATGTACCTACATCGCGTCAGTCCGCATCCTCGACAGCCGCGCACGTACGCAAGCAGCAGCGTCAGCTTGGCCATTGCCCGCGTGCTTTCCAGCAGCGTCTGGAAGAGCGAGCTCAGGCCGCGAAAGTACGGCGAGAGCTCCAGCACGAGCGTGAGGTGGTTGAAGTCAAAGGCGCGGGTGATGCCAATCACAAGCACGGCTGGCGACGTGGACGACAACGGACCCATGAGCATGCAGATGACCAAGAACGCATTGAGCGCCTCCGAAGACATGCCTCGTGTGAGAAACTCTTTGACGCCGGTCGAGAGGATGGCGAGCGCTGCCTCGGTGCCGTAGAGGCATGTGAAGAAGTAGTGCACGAACCAAATGTGGGGCGCATGCGGCCCCGAAGCCGCGAGCACCACCACGTGCGTGAGCACCGCGACGGACGACACTGCGCGGAAGAAACGATGCTTGACGAAGGTGTGAATGACCTGCATGGCCGTGGTGCTCGGCTCGGGGAAGCGTGGCTGGATGGCCAAGATGCGCTTCTTGTTGCGGACCCACACCAGTTGCATGTTGGTGAGGAAGATGGTGCCATTGCGCCAGCGAAAGTTATTGACGATGATGCCCTAGATTCGGTTAGCTGCGGTAGTACACCGACCCCGGGTCGCCGCGTACCGCAAAGACACGGAGCATGTAAAAGCGACTGATGAACACAAACGCAACGAAGAACAAAGCAAAGTACCCCGATGCGTTCTCGCGCGGCTGGAAGCCGTCCCCGACGATATCCATGGCGCGATACATGACGGCGATCCACGCCTTCTTGGAGACGACGGAGAAGAGCGTCCCGAGCGCACCGCCAATGTCGTCGAAGTGCATGCCTTTGGCGTTGCCCCACACCCGGGGAAGCAGCAGCCCCGAGGTCGGGTCCGTAAAGAAACCGGTGCAGTCGGAGGCCGACACGATGTCCGGCGCGGCATCGTTGCAAGCCTTGAACTTGCCTGCAAAAAGCTGCTGGCCGACGCAGGCAAAAACGACAAACAGGAAGAACGTGAGCAGAATGCAGTAGCACACCTGCAGCAGCGACGACATGAGCGCGTTCATGATGACGCGGAAAGGTTCAACGCCACGGATGACCCGCACAGGCCCAAGAGCGCGGCCGAGGTGGAAGTAGTCGCTCAGGTCCGAGTGCGGAATCAGCAGCAGGGCCACACAAGCCAACAGCACGAGGATGTTGAGCTGGTTCCAACGGTCGTTGAGGTATGCCGTGGGCGTAAAGTAGAAGCCTTGACCCACAATCTTGATCACGAACTCAAAGAGCAGCACGAGCATGAAGACCCACTCGACGAGCGTTGTGAATTGCTGGATCGTGTTGCTGTAAAGCGGGCTCTGGAGCGTGATGAGCGCGCTGCGGATCACGATGCACACAAAGATGAAAGCCTCCGTCTTGGACTCGAGCTCCTTGCACTTGCGCCGGACAGGGCTGTCGGGGCCAAAAACGAAGCACGATACGTCATTGAAGAGCCAGTCGGCTGGAGGCTTGGGCGGCGACGGCGACGGCGTCGATGGCACAGACGCGTACACCCCTGGCCGCAGCACCGCCGCCTTGGCTTTGGCCAGCATGCATGGCACGACGGTGCAGAGTCTGCGGCGCAGCGCTTTGCCAAGCGGTGGCTTGGGCGGTGACCTCGCCGGCGACTGCGCCGTGAGGTACATGACGTCCGAGGGGAAGTCCTTGGCGAACTGCCGCATGAACACGGCTTCGTCGAGGTCAGGGTAGAGCAGCAGTGTGTGCTCGAGGCTGTCTCGGAACTGCTCGCACAGCCGCTTGCGCTTCTCGTCCTCGGTGAGCGCGAACTTCCGCAGTAGAATGACGATCATAAAGTTGAGCGTGATGTACACTGAGAAAACGGTGTAGCTCAGAAAGTACCTACGCATCAGGTGAGCCCTGGCCGCAGGTGTCTGACGTCGTACGTCGTCGTGACGGCGTTGGACGTGGTGTGGAGTGCCGAGTAGAAGATTCCCCATGTTCCGTGGCCGCTGGAGATCTTGAAGAGTGTGAGCATGGCCTCGGTGAACGTGTCGAACTTGCTCCGTGAGCCTACAAGCGATGAGGCGTCGGGCAGCGAGGCCAGCGCACCGTCTGGGAACTTGCCGCCGTAGAGGTTCATGCCGAGAATCGCAAAGACGATGTTGCCGAGCAGCATGAAGAGTACGAGGTCGAAGAGTGACGGCAGGCTGCTGATGATGGCCTGGACGATCTTGAGCAGCGGGCTGCTCGAGCGGAGAGCACTGAGCGGCCGCAGGAGGCGAAAGGTTCGGAAGACGAAAGCGACGCGCTCTTGCGACGGCGCGTAGATGGACTTGCTCTTGAGGCAAAAGTTGAGGGCGGCGCCCACGACGATGGCCGAGTCGAAGCGATTCCACGGGTCCTGCAGGTACGGCCAGAGTCCGTTCACAGCTGTGATCTACGCCACGCGTGGAGCACCCGTGCTTGCCGCGCGTGCCGCACGTACCCGAAGAAGGATCTCCACCGTGAAGATGAGGGTGAAGGTATGGTCGACGGCAGAGACCTGATCGGCGTCGTAGACGCTGTCGCCGCTCTTTTCGACGGCGAGGAGCACTGCGTTGAGCACGATGAGCACGTTAGTCACGTGCTCAAAGACCCCACTGCGCCCGACAGCCTGGCAGCACTGAACGAAACGGCCTTCGCTCGAAAAAAAGAAGCACACGAGCACGGGCCGCCGGTGGCGATGGCGCAATGACGTCGCGCTGTGCGTGCGCGGCGCCTCCACGACGACCTCGGGGCTCTCCTCGTCGATCGGCGGCGGCCCTACGGACGAGTTGACGACGCCGGCATCGTCGCCCTGCTCGGCGAGGCTGCGACTCGCGTAGCTGCGCGCGTCCAGAAAGGTCTTGATGAAGTGCATTGCGCGCGACGTGCACCAGTGTGCGACGTTGGGCACAACAGAGGTCACAGACGGCATCTGTGGCCGTCGCTTGCGCATGTAGGCGGCGACGGCGGCATCAAGTTCCGGCGTGCGCGGCTTCTTGACCGACACGAAGCTGTTGCGTACGATCGCAATGAAAAGAGCCGGAATCATGTACGAGACGAAGACGATGAGCGCCACGAAGTAGAGCACGCTGAAGTAGTACTTGGTTTGGATCGTGCCCTCGAAGGACGAGCCAAAGCCGGCTCGCGACGAGATCATAAAGACCGTCAGGAACGCCGCCTCGAAGGAATGGAACCCTGTGTACCCCGAGTTGGGACTCTGCATCGGTGCGCATACGTGGCCCTCAAGACAGTACGTGACGCTCGTGTCTTCGGGGCGGCAGAACGTCGTCGGGATCACTTCGACGAAGCCATTGTCGTCGGCTACGGCGCAGCGGTGCGACAGCGCTTCATGGAACAGATACATGCCGAGCACAGCGAAGAGGATGAGAAAATAGCCAAAGCACACGAGCGCGTTGCCGACCATCGGCAGCGTCTTGAGAAACGTGTCGAAGAACTCGGAGAGGCCTTTGAAGAAGCGCAGTGACCGCAGCGCGCGGAAGCTTCGAAAGGCGCTCATGTTCCAGGCTGCAAACGCCGGGAAGCACCCAAGCCACGACGTAGCGATGAGCACGAGGTCGGCGATGTCCCAGTTGTCGTGGAAGAGCGGTCGGACGCCCTCGAGCGCCACGACTTTGAGGAGCTGCTCAAGCGTGAAGACTGTCGCCATGATAAAGTCGAGAACCGCGAGTGCTGAGAGCAGTGCCTTGTTGGGCTCGACGGGCGACTCGAACGCCATGGTCACTATGTTCACGACGATGCACACGAGGATCAAGTGGCCGAACGTCGGGTGCGTCACAAGGCGGTGACAAAAGACGACGCGCCCTGCGGGAATCGCCACGGCCGACGGCTCGAGCGTCTCGACGGGCACGCCGTATGTCGTCGAGAGGTACGCGATCAGCTCCTCGGCCGCAGCCGCAGTCGCGAGTTCAAGGTCAAGCGGGTCGTCCTCCGTGCGGACTAGTGAGAGGCTTCGCGCGTCGCTCGCGGGCAGCTCTCGTGGCTTGAGGTACTTGGTTGTGCGCAAAAAGTTGGTCGTTTGGCGTCCTGGACGCACAGCGACCACGGCCGCGACCGCCACGGCCGCCCGTGTCACTTGCAAGAATGGCAACATCTCCGAGGTCGTCCACACGAGATGCCCCTCCCGCAGCGCCAAAACGCCCCGCAGTGGCTCACCTTCCATCGGGTGGTACCTCGCCGTCACGCCCGCGGCCAGCGACAGCTCGAACCGCGCCCGCGGGTCCGACGGGTGCACGGGACGCATCGTTTCTGCCAAACAAACTTTAGAAACCCTTCGGTTTCATCCGGATTCTATATCCGGATGAACCAGACAATAGCCGATATCAGCAATTAACTGGTCCGAAAGTACAGCGCATTGACAACGAAGTTGACACAGCGCAGCGTCAAGACGTAAGCGCTGCTCATGACCGAGTTCACGGAGAATGAATGGTGCTCGCACCATGCTGGCAGGAGAAGGCAAGATGGCTAGGCAGTGGAATACTTTGCACGTGCTGTCGCCGTGTCGTGACGAAGCATCACACCAACCGGCAAGCTTGAACGGCGTCGACGTGAACTTCCGGAGCGTGTATTCGGGTTTCTGTGTGCATTTTAGCAGCTACTACATAGTTTTAAGGGCTAAACGACGGCAACGTATCGCATAGCTACTCACTGCCCAGTACTCATCGCAATGTTGCGTCACGTTGCTCCCGGTAGAGCCGGCGGGCGATGCTTCAATCGTGGATCAGCAACATCGCTTTCGATTGCAATGCAAGCTACTGGCAGCAACGGCGCAGAGTTACAGCATCGACCTGACTGCAATTTGACATGATTTGGAAAGAACCGTTGGGCACAAGCTGTTATCTGCTTTGTTGAGCAATTATCTGGTCTGTTGTCGAATATCTGATTGCCGCCCGTTACACGACTGGTGGCATGAGCAAGACGCGCGGGTGGGACTGGGCCCAGGCGGCGCTCTGGGCCGAGGACGCCAAGTGCGCCGTGCGCATGGTGGACGTTGTCTTCTTCGAGCCCGATGGAGGCCGGCCGACGCGGTGGCTCTTTGCCTCCAAGCACGGTGCCGTGGCCAAGAAGAAGGACGACCACGTAACTCTCGCTAGCATCCGCGACCGGTTTGCACGCCTGAGCCAGCACCCCAAGAACACCCAGCGCTGGGTCGCGTACGCACTCCTCCGCTCCGGTGCGCGCAAGCTGCTCGACGAGGCTCAGTTTGTCGACCTCTTCCAAACGCTTGAAGGCCCGACAAGGTCCCGCGCCGGCCTTGTGGGCCTTCAGGCATACGTCCAGCCCTCGGCCGAGCCGTTTGGTGCTATCGTCGCCGAGTACAAGGCACCCAAAGGCGTCTCACTGCTTCGCCCGGCCTCGGACGTCCCGTCGCGCCTTAGAAGAGAAGTGGACCGGGCAGTCATCGACATCGTTCAATTTTTACAGACTACGACGCAAGTACGTTTTCCTCTCGGAACGCGGCGGCTCATGACGCAAAGGTGACGGTCGGCAAACTTGTCGCCGAGTTTACTGTGGACGACGATCAGGGGCTCTGGCTAGTGCACATTCCGCAAACGGTGGTCGTCGCTGGCAACGACGCGCCACTCGCACAGAGCCAGTCCTTGCCTAGCCTCGCCAAAGCCGACGCCGCGGCCAAGTGCGCCGGCGATTTTTGTCGCATGACGAGCGCCGATCTCCCTGGGTGCGTACGGCTGCCACTGGTACCGGACTGGGCATGTTCGTAGGCTGTATGCAAGTGCCCCACCGACGCCACTGCCGGTCGCTGACACGGGGCAGCGCATTAAGATCGGCTTCAACAACGTACTTTTAGCGCGGGCAACTATGCCCTTTCTGCTTGCGCGCGGCGGGGACTCGGCAGCGTGGCTGGCGCTGGATCAGGCGCAGCGCACGGAGCTCGGACGTACCAATCCGACGACGTTTTACAAGCAAGTTGGTGTGTGCGCCAACTGCAACCAGATCTACGCGCAACTGCAACTGCTGCGCCAGACCAACTTTGATGTGGGTCCTGAGAAGTCCTTGCGCAAGGTCAAACCGTCTAAAAAAGACAAGTCAAACAACCAGCCAACGAATCACTCAAACCTCCAGCCGTCCGGTAGGCTTGTGCTTCCTTCGGCGCTAAGTGGCATGGACAGATCCGCTTGTGGCTTTTATGGCTGACGCTTCGCAGCGCGATGACGACGACGCGCACGAGTCGGCGTTCCTGGCCGAGCTGGGCCGGCAAACGCAGCTGCTCGAGCCTCTCTCGGTGCGCGCACCACAGGACGACAGCAGCCCTGCACCGACACCGGTGCCAGGCAAGCGACGCAAGCCCAAGCCCACGAAAGAGCCAAGTGGTAACCAAGCTTCCGGCGTTCTCGCGCAGTTCGAGGCCGAGTGGCACCAGGTTGAGTCGGCCAACAAGACGCTCGTGGGTGACAACGCGCGCCTCGCGCAGCAGCTGGCCGCGGCCGAAGTCACGTTGGCTCGTCCGTCTGGCGGCGCTCATCCAGCAAGCGTAGGCTGGTACAGGAGCGGAAGCAGTGGGCGACAGACCGCGCTCTGCTACAAGAAACCAATGCGGTGCTCGAGAAGCAAACCAAAGCGCTCGGGAAACGGCTCGCCTCGATGCAGAAGGAGTTTGCCGACGCCATGGCTGAGAAGGACGCGGCGATGGAGCAGCGGCAGGTCGAGGCCAGCAGCAGTCCCCCGCCAGTTAGCCGCCTGCTCTCGCCGCCGTGCGATCTTTTCGACGGTGAGAGAGCCTCATCGCTCGGCGCTAGGCCGTCGACGAACCAGCTCGGGCTCATCGAGACGATCGAGCAGCTCTCAGCGCAGCTAGAACAAGAGCAGCGGGACCGTGAACTCGATCGCCAGCGATTACAGGCGACGCATCGAGCTGACCTCCAACGCACGCAGGAGCGCCACCAGATTGAGGCCGAGGCCGCTCGCGTGGCCTCGCGCCAGCGTACGCTCTTGATATGTGGGGCGCGGCTCATGCGCTGTGTAGAACTGGGCTCGATCGAAGAGCTCAATACGCAACTTGTGGCGACGCAGCACCAGCTACATGTGGCACAAGCGCAAACCAAGCAGGCTAAGGCCTCCTTGCTGGAGGCGCAACTGCGAGCCTCCGGCCTGGAGGACCGCCTCGCGGCAACCGAAGCCACGGCTGCTGTTCCGAGCGTCGGTAGCGCCGTAGCCCACGACGCCGCCGTGGAGAAACTACAGCATAAGGTCGAGTATCTCAAGGCGCAGTTGGCCTCCGAGGTGCGCTGCAAGGAAGAGCTTGGGTCCACGGTAGCCACTTTGACAGCCAACCTCGAAAGCATGAAGCGCGAGCGCAAAAAGCTCTCGGCGGACCTCGACGAGGTCCACCGCAAGCAGTTAGAGAAGACCGCGGAGCGGCATCGCACCGAGACAGACCAGCTTCATGGACAGCTCGCAGCTCTGCAAGCAAAGGTGGCCACACTGCAAGCCAATGTCACGGACCTCGTCGCAGACCTCGCTGTTGCCCGAGGCAAGGAAGACAACGCTAAACTCACGGCAGAAAAGTTGGCCGAGGAGGGTGCGCGGTTGCATGCGCGCATTGCGGAGCTCGAGAACACCAACGATGAGTTGCAAGACGCTGCAAACGGAACCAAGTCGTCGTTTGACGATGCACAGCGCGCGACGATGGAGGCGACATTGCGCAGGCTCACGCACGAGCGCCAGTATCTCAAGAGCCAGGTGCGTTGCTACTGCAAGTGCGACGGGCGATGCAAGGCGGCGGCTAGATGGACGGCGAAGCGCGACGGCGCGAGGAACTCGAGACCAAATTAAAGGAACTGCAGGGCCAGCTGCAGGACGCTGCGGCCGCGGCCAAAGTGGACGTCGCGGCGGCCAAGCAGGCAGCAAAAGAGAAAGAAGCTGTGCTTGCCGCCGCAAACGCGAGGCTCGAGGAAGCGCAGCTCCTTACAAACGGCGAGCTCGCGAGCACCAAACACCAGCTGCACGAGGCCAAACTGGCACTTTTCCAAGCGCGGGAAACAGGCAACGGTGACCGAGCCGAGGTCGAGTCTCAGCGAGCCGAACTTGCGCACTTGAAGACGAGCCTCATCGGAGTCAAGGAGGAGCTCCTCAAGGAGCGCGAGCGCGGCAAGGCCGCCAGCGACCGCCAAGCTGCTGCCATGACGGCCATCAAAGCGGCTGTCGCGCAAACAGAGACCTCCAAGGCCGCCGAAGTTGCCGCCCTTTCGGCCGACGTCGCGTTGCTGCGCGCACAACTAGCTGAGGTACTTGGTGCCCGTGCTATGGTGTCAATGCACGTGCTAGGCACACGCCGCCCGTGCCCAGCTTGAGGCGCAGCTGCGACAGGACTTGCGGAAAGCAAATGGCGCTTTGGTGCTTCAGCGCGCCGTCTTATTGGCGACCCACCGCGCGAACAGCACCTTGCAGCGGCGGTGGGTCCACTGGGTCAGTCAGGCGGCCATCTGCCGCCTTCGTGACGCTCACGCAGCCAAGCTCCGGGATGCACTGCAGGCGCGCGAGGCGATGTGGCACGAGCGCCTTGCAACTGCCTGTGACGATGTGGCTGAGAAGGCGGCTCTCGAGAAAGAGCTTGCACTCGCAGGACTGCAGGAAGCGCTGACCGCCGACGCATCTATCGCGCGCGATGCCGCCACGGCCGCCCATGCGACGGCCCTCGCGTCTGGCGCTACCTGCCACCTTAGGCGCTCACCCATAGTGTAGGGAGCTCCGGGCGGCACTCGAGGCGCAGTGGCAGGCCAACACCGCTGACCTCGTTCGGCACCACGAGAAGGAGCTTGAAGATATGGAAGCCAGCCACGTTGGTGCAATCGACGCTTTGCAGGAGGCCGCCCGCGCCAGCCGCGCTGAAACCGACGAAGAGCTTCGGCGAGTAGTAGCCGCTGCGGCGGAGCGCGAGGCGGCGCTCAAGCTCGCGGCGGAAGCAGATCTCGCGCAGAGCTTGCGAGAGTCAGAGGCGTCCCACGTCGACGACATGCGTACGCGCCACGCCGCCTTCGAATTGCGTTTGGCAAGGCTGATCGCTGAGCACGACGAGGCGCTGGTATCGGCTGCCACCACTGCAGACGCTTGTCGCCGCGAAGAAACGGCGCGCTGGTGCGAAGTCGCGGGCATGACCGCATGCGATGTGGAGGCGCGGCAGAAGTGTTATGGGCGAGCGGCCGTTGAAGCCGCGCTGGTCGCGAGTGCGACGGCCAACGCCGACGCGCAACGGGCGCTCGAACGAACGCACGCCGACCAAGTCGCTGACATCGAGCAGCACTGGCGCACGCTGCTGGAAGCAGAGCGGCAGAGCCACGCAGTGGCCACCCAAGCTCAACTCGCGGCGTTCGAGTCTAAAGTTCGTGCGTCCCGTGTATAGCGCTTACCAGTGGCGTAGCTCAATGCAGAGCTCGAAATGAGCCGTCGGGAGATGCTGGAGCAAAAAGGCAATGCAGTGATGGCCACGACCGCAAAGTGGCAACGCGCACTTGCTGGTACGTTGCCACAGGCTGCGCCTGGTGAGCCTCGCGGTGGCATGACGGGTATGATGGCAGATACAACTGCGCGCATCGAAACGGAGAAAAAAGTGTGGTACGACAAAGGCGTCGCCGACCGCGAAGCCGAATGGCAGAAGGCGGCGGCGCTCATCAAGCAAGCGCAAAAGGAAGAGGTAGGAGGTGCAGCAGAGCATGGTGCCATGACCGTGCAGGTCGATGCGCTTGAGCGCGACTCCAAGCAAGCGCTACAGGCGTGCCAAGAGCGGTTCGATTTACTGCTCGCAACCAAGACAAAGGAGCTGAACGACGAGCGTGACGCTGCCATACGCGCTGCGAAGGTAGCAAGCGAACGCGCCGAGCAAGCCGCCGTGGCCGCGACAGCCGCTTCCGTGGCGCAGGCCACTGAGCGGGACATCACCGAAGTGTGGCAGTCGCGACTAGCTGAAGCTCAGCTGCGAAGCGAACAAGAGCTACGCGACGCCTGTGCCGAGGTACCGCGCACAGTTAGCTCTGTCGCTGACCGCGCCTTCTAGACAGAGCGACGTGTCGAGGCCAGAGCCATGGCGCACCTTGCGTCGGAGAAAACTCGATGGCTCAACACCAAAGGGGAGGAAGTGGCCGCGCTCCAAATGCATCTTAAAACCGAGCACATGGAAGAGCTTCACCGAGAACTGGGGGTGCTCCGCACAACGCACGAGGGCCATGTCCGGTCTCTCCAAGCCGACTGGGCGGCCAAGCTTGAAGAAGTGAGTGCCTTACGCTATACACGGTCCCATGGCGCGTAGGCAGCTTCGCAGCTCCAGGCCGCAGCTGACAGTCACCTACAAGAGCGCTTGCGAGCGTGCGAAGCGGCGGCATCCAAATTGCACGAAGAACAGATGGCGCTAGTCCAAGAAGAAAGCGAGAAGCTTATCGACAAGGTCGAGGTTGCCATGGTCCAGCTCAAAAAGCAAAAAGAGGTGCGTGAGCGGATGCAACAGCCCGTTGACAAGCGTGTCCAGACGACGGAGTCAGAGCTACAGCGCGTGACGCGAGCGCTGGAAGAGGCTGAGGACGCGGCATTCGACTTGCAGGAAGAGATTGGAACTCTCAAGAAGCACCATGTTTTCCGCCACCTTCTCCTCCTGGGTTCAGGAGTGCACAAACTGCAACTGCTCCAAAGTGCAAAAGACGCGGTGTGATCGGTCTATTGGCTTCGACTCACTGAGCATGTGGCATAGAAAGCCATGGAGCACCAGGCCGAAGTTCGGGTTTTGCAGGAAAAGCTCCAGGCGACGACCAACCAGTTGTCGAGCGACCTTGGCCATTCTCAAGCTGAGTGCGCCAAGCTCGAGCAGGTGGGTAGCGAAGCGCCGAAATCGCTCAGAGCTGTAGGTGTACGGGGCCGTGTATGATACCCTCGTCAACTACAAGCGGGACGAGCTTGTCCAGCACCGCAGCGCCAGCAACGTTGTGACAAACGAACTCAGTGTTTTACAAGCTCAGATCGCTCAAGTTGTCGGTGCCAAGGCCGAAAGCGAGCGCGAGGTTGAGAAGACACAAGCCGACCTCGGCGCTCTTGAGGACGAGATCAGCGGCATTCAGTTCATGAAGGACGGTCATGTTAACCAGGCGCAAGTGGCTCGCAAACGTCGGCTGCATCAGGAGACCGAGGCGATGCTCGAAACCATCGACACGAAGAAGGCCCAGGTATTTCTGTTCAACGAGAAAGATTCGGGTGAAATGGCGTAGATTCGAGGCATTGAGAGCAAACTGCAAGAACTGTACAGTCTCCAACGAGCAAAGGAAGACGAAATGAAGAGCCTCGAGCGCCACCTTGTGCAAATCCTCGTCGAGCAACAAAAGCAATTGCTCAGTTTGGTGACAGCAGTAAATAGACCCAGTATGGGATAAAGTGGAATCTAGTACTGTACTACTACCCCTAAACCCCTAAACCTCTGTTCATGTTTAATTGCTCGGTCAGATGGTTCTGTGCTCAATATTTTTTTGGACCCCAGCGTCCACAGTGCGATCAGACCCTGATACCTTATACTTCCAGACATATTTTTTTTGACGAGTAATTATTATTGGTGAGGATTAGCTTGGCGCATTTGTGGATTGCTGCTGCCACAAGAAGGACCATGGGGAGCAAAGCTGTGGTTGCCGATGGTCTGCTGAATCCGCGCGCCAAACGAACGTACAAAATCCTGTCCGACGACGAGCGACAGAACCTCGTTTCACGTCTCATGACAAACTCCAACAATGGCCAGATCACACCCAAGATGGTCACGGACGCCGCGGCCCAGTACGACGTCTCGACGTGGACGGTCAAGCGGCTCTACAAGATGTGCGGCGCGTCGACGGGCCAGTACCAGAGCGTCGCGCAGCGTCGAAAAGGCCATCGTGGTCGCCCCCGCCTCCACGCCAACTTGGCCGAGCGCATCCAGGCCGTCCCTTTCAACGCGCGCATGACGTTCCGCGACCTTGCCAAAGCGCTGGCCGTGCCGCTGTCGACGCTTCACCTCCGGTACCAAGCCGGCTTCTTCAAGAAGTACTCTCAGCCGCTCAAGCCGACATTGTCCGAGAGTAACAAGTACGTCCGGAACATGTTTGCGGTTAACTTTCTTAATGCAACAAACGATGTGGACGACATGCACGACGTCGTCCACGTCGATGAGAAATGGTTCTATTTAAAGCGAGAGCGCCGCCGCGTATACGGCCTACCCAACGCGAAGATCCCCTTGGTCACCCGTCGCGTGGCCAACAAAAGTCACAGCCAAAAGTGATGTTTATCGCTGCTGTCCCCAAGCCTCGATGCTGTCCCACCACAGGCGAGTGGTGGGACGGCAAAATTGGTTGCTGGCCGTTGGTTACGAAGGCACCGGCCCAGCGTTCGAGCCACCGCCGTCCACGTGGCACGATGATCACGACACCCCTGTCCGTGACGGCCAGCGTCTACAAAAACTACTTGATCGAGCACATCCTTCCCGCAATCAAGAACAAGTGGCCAAAATTCGACAACAACAAAGAAATTCGTGTACAACAAGACAATGCGACTCCTCACGCCGCTGCTTTCGACCCCGACGTGGCTGCCGCGTGCACCTGCGACCGGAGGTCCATCACCTTCTGCTACCAGCCGCCAAACTCGCCAGACTGTAATGTCTTGGACTTGGGGTTCTTCCGTGCGATCCAGTCGCTGCAGATCAAGATAAACGCGTCGGACGTCGACGGCATCGTAGACGCGACCTTGGCGGCGTGGCGCGGCGTGCCCTACGAGTCGCTTCTCAACTCGTTCCGCACCTTCGAGTTGATCTTGATCGAGATCATGCGGCACGACGGGAACAACGGGTTCATGCTCCCGCACGTCGGCAAGGCCAAGCTTGTCAACCAAGGCCAGCTTCCGGAGAAGTGGCGCTGTGATGACGCCGTCGCCAACGCGGCGCGGTGGCGTCTAAATCAAGACGATCAGCTCGTACATTTGGCTCAGCTACAAGACGAGTATGAGCGGGGCCAAGAAGTTGCGGAACTCTGCTCGGCGTTTGACGCCATCGGCTTTGTCAACCACCCGGGCAACTTGGTTGAAGACGGACTCACCGAAGGCGAGGGCGCCGCCGAAGAAGAAATGTTCGAGATTGCCATGATATAGAATTTGTATAGTCGGTAATATCAGGTTGCAGAGGTTTTCAATCTAGAGTTCTGTATTGGTTGAATTCTACCTACGTTCGAGCTGCTAGCGTTATAACTTGTTAAGGTTCTACCTTGTGTGTCATGCTGTACAGTCAACCAGTTGTTGCACGATAGAATTGGCTTTTGGCGGGCTATCAAGGAAGAGAGGCCTCATGCGCCGCGAATGGTAGTTGGCGTTGATTCGAAAATAACTAACAGTACGTAGTACCATAGTAATAACTAACAGAGGTAGTACGTAGTACCATAGTAACTTAACAGAGGTAGTACGTAGTACCATAGTAACGAAATACGACGAGATGGTCAATGACATTGCACTGGGTATTGATTATGGACGAAGGTTTTCTGAGAGCAATTTTCGGGACTATTGAAGCGTCCAGCATTTTGGTCTCTTTCGGAGCGAAATATTGTTGTGGATTTCTTTCCAAACAACCCTCGATTTACTGAGCTAAATCCGACCCATATTAAAAATAAATCGAGGCTAGGTGGCCTCTAAATCTGTAATGCCTTGCAGTTGACGCGCAGCTGCAGGTCATCAGACACCGCCCCACCCCACACCAACTATCACAATTCCTACCCGTTCCAATTCTGTGGCTCCTCGAAAGCCACGTTCTCTTCTTGTCCCGTCTGCAGGTTTCATCCAACTTTGTATGCCTCAAGTTCAATGCTCGTTCAAGAAAAGCAGAAGCTCCATTTAAGTAGCTAGCTAGCTGGTTTATTAACTTCTACTCACTTCACTATTTGCCTGCTCTGGGTTCTTGCCCTGTAGCAGTCTAGTTCCTTCCTCTGCATCCAACTCGTAGCACTCGGAGACGCCCAAGTCGCTATAAAATCGGAGTTGCGCTCAAAGTGCTGTTACCAGGGCAAATGGGGCTGCACCATATGACAACAAGCGCGCTTTAACTTTCCTAACGCTATCATATTATTTGTGTTATGGCATGGTCGGGTCAACGTCGCTCTCTCCCGAAAATACAGAAACAAACGTTGTCATGGCCACTTTATAGTGGCCAATGTGAGGTTGATCTTTGTAAATCCGAGGCTGTATCGTATCTTTGTGTTGATTCTATTTTAGAATTAATTTTGGCCACTCATAAAAAATAAATCGAGGCGGCCGAACAATTTAAGGGTCCTACGTCTATTTCGAGGCGTGAGTCTCGATTTTTCTGTTGAAATGAGTTATTTACATGCAATAGGAAGATAGTGGACTTCCTAATGCGCTTGTGAGGCAGGCCGTTGCATCATGTTGAAAGATTGGTATTCATCGCCGCTGAAGCACGCGAGGAACGTGAAAACGTGCGTACCAAGGTTCGTCGCGTAGAACGTTGAGCGCCGCGACGAATTGAGGTTCTACTTCGCGGCGAACCAAGTGCCGGAGATGCAAACGAGCGATCTTGGCTGCTTTGACCGCGGGCGAAGCAGCACGAAGGTCCGTCGGCCTGGGGCAAAAAGCTCGATTGTTACATTTTAGCCGAATGCAGTACTAGACACAAGCACGCGAAATCGGCCAGAGTGTGGCAATGGACGATTCGTAACCCGAGCTATTGAACGAGTCTGTAGCAAAGGCCGTAAACTTGGAGGCAGTGACGCCAATGAGACGAATTCAAAAGTGATTAGCTAGTTAGCTCAACTAGTTCTGCAGGTAGAATCGTGGACGATCCGTTCCAATGTACAATATGCATTCTGTCGTGTTCCCACGGTTGAGATTCGTCAACTTCAACCTCTGGGGAGATTCCATGTAAAGCCGTGCGAGTTCTAACACGAGCACGGTGCAGCTGCACCATCGTAAAGAAAACCAGCAAGCGTAGACGGGAGCCGCATCCGCAAAAGAGCGCACATCGTGCAAAGGCGCACCACAACTCTCGCACGTAAGTACAACGCACCAGCAAATGGTCGTACGTCTCGCACATTTGCGCATCGCAGAGGAGGCAGTGGCGAGCATCTTGGCCGAGAAAGTGCAAACTCGATCGAACCGGCAAGGCCTTCAACGCGACGCGGAAAACAAAGTCGCCGTACCGCGGAAGTACGTGCGCGGGCTGTCGTAGATGAGAAACCGCGTCGCAACGGCCTGGATGCTCATAGAAATTTTCTGGGACGCCGAGATGAGTCACGGAAAGAACACGCCAGTCAAACTGAGGTAGGGCTCAGTAGCTGGCGAGGCCAAAGTCTATCGTTGCTGCCAATGCGACGTGAGGCCCAAGTTTGATAAGCCATGGTAGAGCTCGAGCTGGGGACTCATCAGGTGCATCAGGCAAGATGAGCGGGTAGCAACGAGCAATGGCGATCGTGAGCAGTCTAAGCCAACGACGATTTGGCTGTTGCGTCGGAAAAAACTAAGACAGCTGTGTTTCGAGTTCTGCTGCCGTGCGTCCTAGTACGAGAAAATCGTGCACATGCGAGTAACCTTGCTCAGCCAGTGACTTGACATGCTGATCGTTGTTCTTAGAGAGCCACTTGAGCGATCCGGACGACGAAAGACGAAGGTTGTGCCAGACCGAGAGCCGGTGCGGCACGCATGGCGCCTCACAAGGTGAGCCATACATACTAGAAACAAGCGAGAACCACTCATTAAGTAGCGAATGCCATCGAGCTGAAAATAGGGATCCGTGAAGAGAGTCTTGACTATTGGGTGGTTTTTGCCAGTGTGAAGAAGATCACCGAACGACCCCCACGGGTGGCACGCCACTTCAGCAAGCGCAACGCCTGCCGTGATCCAAGTGGGTGAATCACCGGTTGAGGTAGCCATGCCTTGACGAAGCGGAGTGTCGTTTAGCGGATGCGTGACTGCCAGAGATCGTGTGCGTGAAAGTGAC